>JBBPCX010000135.1:9631426-9641945 GCA_037974365.1 Hydrocynus forskahlii | reverse complement strand
AAAATCACAACAGTTTTCAGCCATGCCCAGACAGTGGTGTTGTGTGTTGGGTGCTCCACAGTGCTCTGCCAGCCCACAGGAGGAAAGGCCCGGCTGACTGAGGGTGAGCTTTCCATTCTTAGTGCAACCAAACAAAATTCTCAGATTTAAACAAGTTTGTTCTGACGTGATGCGATTTGCATTTTCAACAGGGTGTTCTTTCCGACGAAAGCAACACTGATGAGAAGAACTGAAAATGGACCTTCTGAAAAAGAAATTGCGCCTTTTTTCTTTATCTTTTCATTGATTACAATGAGTGTTGTGACTGCAGTGATTAAACGGAAGATTATTTCTACCGTACTACTTTTCTGATTAAAGTCTTGGCATTGCATCCGTTTTGGACAGTATTCTTTACTTTATTAGGCTTCAGAAATTCTGGTAGACCATGCTTTCAGTCTGAAATTGGTACTCAAAATCTGTAGAAATGTTCTACACCTATATGAGTGTTTTACTGTGTTTTAGAAATGTTTTAAGTCTTCAAATGCCTCACCTCATCATGAAGACATTTTTGGAGATTTTATTTGTGTACTGGAGCTTGGTGCAAGTCAACTGCATTTCCCAGCCTGGCAGTCTGGCAGTCTAGGTTGGAAATCTGGCAAAGGGTCTCGGACGTAACACTGATCTGCTTTAAAATAGAACATCGCCCTAAATGTTATTGCTAACTGCAGTAATGACTTCAAAGAATAATTTACAATGTGGAACAAGGTGAAAATAGATCCTCATTCAGGCTGATTCTTATCGTAAACAGTAATCACCCATTACATTTAATTTGCATGAAAATTCTTGTATTATTAGACTGCCAAATAGAGTAAAGTTGCTGTTAATGACATTTTCAGTTTAAAAAAAAAAAAGCACCTTCTGCAGGTACCCTAAAACAACCAAAAACATCACTGGTTTTAATGAAGTCATGAATTGCTGTATTTTTGGTGCTAGTAACACTTCTTGTATAATTGTTTTTTACAATAAAACTACATAAACTACAGAAACGACCACAGGAATAGAGCGATAGCAGAATGAAACCACACTTAATTGCTGGCCTTTACATCCTACACAGTTCCTGAGTGGTTCTTGGTTTGGAAGTAGTAGTTATACATTATCCACTATTTTTTATAAAGAAAATGTAATCCTTTTATTGTTTGCATACATATTAGGCTAGGTTCAAATGAAACATCAATGATCAAGCACAGGGGTTGAATTAAATTACCTTTAATTGCAGTTCAAAAGATACCCGGATCATGTGGGGATGTGTTACCTTCATAGAAAGCATACAAATACCCATCATCAGTATTTTCAGAGCTTTTTCATGTGTGAAAAAACAAAGGGGCATATGAAGGTGAACATAAAGCACACACACAAATGCACATTCAAAAGGTACATGCACAAACAATACCACTGAAGTTAGTTTACTGACTGGATTTCCCCTCTTGTGCAGCAGAAACAATGCATTCGTCATACTGTTCACAATGTTTGGTAGTAGAGTCCCATAAAAATGTTCACTAAGGTACTCTAGAACTGAGGAATATTGTTAAAAGCAGGTGCTGGTCCACTCCATTTGAACTTTTAAGGCTTCAGAAGGCAAATTCCAGTTCATATAATGTATGGGGGCCAGTGTCAAGTTAGCTGATAGGTAACTGATAATTTACCAAGAATATAAATAAAAGACAGTTTTCAAAACTACACTTAACGATTATAGTACTGAATTTCCACAAAAAAATAAAACACAACACTCTATGAAAAAGCTGCTGTATAAACAGTTGCACCGAAAATGAGATTCACTGAGTCTGGCACTGCACCCCATGGCTCCTCGGACTTTCATCTTCATCATAGGCTTCTCCGCTAAATTTTCTCCTTTGAGATTCAAGGTCCACTTCACAGAGGTCCACCTCTTCCATTTCATCAGTCAACATTATATCATCCCTTTTTGGAAGTAGTTTCTCTAGTTGGGGAAACATGTTCTCAGGGAGCCAGTGGTTTTCTGGGAATTCAACCTGAGGAGAAATGCACATTGTTTGCATCATGCGTACTTCACCTCACGTTATTTGTCCTTGGCTAATAAGGAGCAAAATAAAACAAGACATCTACATTTTAATTTCATATCATGTAATGGTTTAGAGATTCCAACAGAACACTCACCTCAAACTGAATAATAAGCTGTCCCTTCTCATATGGATCTCTGTAAATTGGCATACCCTCATTCTGAACACACTTCAGATCACCAGGTTTTATAACTTGACCTTGGAAAAAAGCAAAGTTCATTAACAACTGTTACACAGTGTGTCAGTTATAGTCTTACATAATATAAAATATAACATACCTGGAGATGTACCGATGATGAGTGTTCTGTTGTCTAGTGTGTGTACAGTCTTTCTAAACCCACAGAGTGCCTCAACTAGCTTTATACGCATCTTCATAATTAGGTTGTCATCCTGTCTTTGGTACACAGAGTGGTCCTTTTGGTCCAGAACAATAATGACATCACCAGGTTCCAGACCTGGCTCCTGATCACCCTCTCCATGGAATGTGATTTTCTGGCCATCTTTCATACCTGTGGTAGAATTAAGAATTTCACAGTCATATTAATCAGCTACAGTTTACTTTGGTTACAAACAGAAACAAAATAATCTCAAGAAGAAATGTGAAGCTATGTGAAAGATTACAATACATGATGGCATATTTATAATCTATAGCACACACACCTTTGTCAATATGGACCTCTAGAATCTTTTTTTTGCGTTCCACTTTGTGCCCATTACAATTCTTGCAGCGGTCCTTGGCACTGAATTTCTCACCCTGCCCCTGGCATTCTGAGCACATGCTCTGTATCTGTTGAATCATTCCTGGTCCAATCTGTTGCACCTGGATTTGAACCCCTCTGCCTTTGCAGTTTGAGCATTTTTCAAGAGTCCCCTTCTTTCCTCCATACCCTGTGAAAGAAGTGTCTCATCCTTAGGACATTTTATGTACAATGGCAGTTAACACTGTAATTTCTGTACTGGCATTTGGTCACATCTTAAGAGATGAATTAACATTGCATGCCAAGGTAACTTAAATCATTAACGGTTGAGGCCAGTCTTGAAGGCCGTTAGGGCACGAGACTTGATTTGTGTACTTGCTATTCCATACGTACCTTGCGTTTCTAATTAAAATGTTCCAGCTGTTATCTATATTCTGAGTTAGCACAAGGTCGTTGCCATGGGGTCAACACCGGCACATATCATCTGTAGCCATAACATGAGGGCCTTTGAGGCAACTTCTCGAAGAATATGCTAGAATTTATAGCTAGTCACTGGCGCCGCCAAAGGGCCATCTCACTCAATGTTAGAAAATAGTATAAGTATCTGTGTCTGATTGCAAAGGAAAATAAAGCCTTTGTTCTGAGCGAAGACTGTCAGTTTGCTGATTTCCTCACTGCCATTACAGTAAATTCAGCTACATTTCCATATAAAACATAACTATACATTTTTTAGTTCTGTCGAGGGAACATAAAGAAAGTGCATCTTGGAATGGTGAAACACCGCTGTACTCAGAGGCGGGAGGTTTGAAAGTAGCCAATCCAAGTACATTATTCATTTCTCCTTGCTGTGGATTGGTCCCTGCCCTGTGACGCATCTCTGGCAGAAGCAGTCCAGCATTCCCGCATCAGAACAGTGGAGCTAGCTCGAGTGTTTCTCGAGAGTTTTCATGTTTTTCCTTTTGTTCTTCTTGAAGACCTGTATTTTTATTCATGTAAATTAAATTATTTTTATTACTGTATTTATCCTTCTTATACCAAAGACAACGACAGCGCATATTAAAGAACACACGCATGCATGAATTACGGTACAGTACATAAAGGGGTAACATCTGTATTTTACATTCTAGCACTGCGGGAGACAATATTTCAGTGTAAACTGTAGAGTACGGATACAGGTTTACCTTTATATTTTAAGAGTAATGTATTAGGCTGAGTTTAAAATGAAAGGTTTGGGAGCATGTTTTGGGGCATATTTAGGGTTTATATTTTAAGGCTTTTTTTTTTCTTTAACCACATCACAAATTTTCACTATTCACAGGTGTTCTTGTAACGTAACCCCTGTGAATGTTGGAGGTTTACTGTATATAGAGAACAACATTACTTTATTTATGAATTCAAATATAAGCGTTGTACTTACCATCGCATTTCTCACAGATTACATTCTTCTGAAGACCAAGTTTCCTTGTTGAACCATTGTACATTTCTTCAAGTGTGACGCTAAGCTGGTGGACCACATTCTTTCCTAATGTAAATTAATGAAGAGAACCTTTGCGTTTAGGCTATACTGAAATGACTGAAACACAAGCAATTGCTCATGATCATCAAAGCACAAGCTATGCACTGGTAATGCTGATAATGAATAGTCATAATGAAAGCCTAATCCTATATTTGTTCACACTTTTCTTAAACTTAGCACCAGTCTCTTTGACTTGTGAGCAAAAGGAAAAATGTACCTCTCCTTTCTCTTTGTGCTCTTCCACCACCACCACCACCCCCAAAGAACATGTTGAAAACATCCATGGGAGAGGAGAAGTCTCCTGCACCTACACCCCCTTCTTTGATAGCTTGTTCACCTCCATGATCGTACAAGTCCCGCTTCTTGGGGTCCGATAGAA
Organism: Hydrocynus forskahlii; assembly: GCA_037974365.1. Lineage (NCBI taxonomy): Eukaryota > Metazoa > Chordata > Actinopteri > Characiformes > Alestidae > Hydrocynus > Hydrocynus forskahlii. Next base: position 9,637,277 of record JBBPCX010000135.1, on the reverse strand, counting down.
CTTCATAGGCTTGAGAAATAAGCTTGAACTATAGGAGAGGAAAAAAAGCACAAGACCCGAGTTAAAATGTGACTAGAAGTAAATAAGCTTGACCCTTCCATGTTCACTGGCAGCTGAGAACCCCAAGCCCTGCTGTCTTAAGAATAAGAAAAATGCTCTGCAGAACGAATGGGCACAATTTCCCACAAATTACCAAAATCTTGTGGAAAGCCTTCCAATCAGAGTGGATGCCGTTACCATTGCAATGGGGATACCAACTCCATATAAAAGTCTGTGTTTGAATGCAATGTCTATGTGTTTGATGTACTGCTCAGATGTCCTTTGTTTGTCTGTAAGTTGTATTTGAACAAACTTAGTTTCAGTACTCTCAAGAGCAATACAAATTAAATCCTGTTCATAATTTGATGTATGATAAGCTGCAGGAAAAGTAGGTAAAGTTAAAATGTGACTAGAGGTAAAGTCTTTGAAATAAGCATGACCCTTCCCAGTTCACCACCAGTTGAAAACCCCAAGCCCCACTGTCTTAAGAATACATACATTTCTGTACAACAATCCCAATTTGGCAACACACTGAGCTCACACTCTCATATAGAGAGAAAGAAACTAATGTCAGGCAGTGTGCTACTAGGTTGTGACCACTGACTGCAGCTGCTCATTGCTGGTCACTAAGCTAACATCAGAGCTGAGGGTAATTCCAGAATTTCCTTGAAATATAAGCTATAGTTCAAGCTTATATATCAAGCCTATGAAGTCAGGTCAGGCACAAGAAGCGATCTGACAGGACGTCATAGGCTAGAGATACAAGCATGAACTGTGGCAGAGGAACAGAGTTTAAAACGTGACTAGAAGTCCTTGAACTAAGAGTCCTTGAAATTCTTCGTTCACCAGCACCACTGTCTTACGAATATACACACGTCTGCCCAGCAAAACCAACTCAGCAACACACTGAGCCAAAAATCAGCCTTTAATGATCTAAAAAAAAAAAAAACCTGAAATATTCAATCAACGCCAGGCAGTGTTGTACCAGCTTGTGGCCATTCAGTGTAGTTGCAATTAACTGGAGATATAAGCCACCGTCCAAGAAGCGGTTTGAATAGGACTTCATAGGCTTGAGATATGAGCTCTACGGCGAACTGTAATTCCAGAATTACCTTGAAATATAAGCTTGGACGGTGGCAGACAAGCAGCACATGTACTGAGTTTAAACCGTGACTAGAAGCCCTTGAAATAAGACCCTTCCTCGTTCAGAAGTGCCCCAAGCCCCACCGTCTTAATAATGCACAGAGAACACGAAAATCAGCTTATAATGAGAAAGAAATAATGTGATATATTCTATAAACGCAGTGTTGTCTTCGGCTGTGACCACTGACTGTAGCTGCTCCTCGTTGCGCTCCCATACTGACATAAGAGCTGAAGGTAATTCCAGAAAGTTCCAGGCGTTTCTGTCGCTGTCAGTTAGAAACAAGGTGTCCAGCTTGCAGAAACCAGACCCGGACAGGACAACTTACTTTCTCGCCTTCATTCGGGTTCTTATCCGGGTGGTATTTCAGGGCCAGTTTTCTATATGCCTTCTTAATTTCATCAGAGGTGGCTTGTGGGCTCACTCCCAGAATATCGTAGTAGCCGGTCTCTCGAACCATGTTTGGCAAATGTCAGGCTACGAAACAGGAGAGTAACGACAGGTTAAGGTTTGCTACAAAATATACATAGTATCTAATTAATGTCATGTCGACCTGGCCACCAAACACTAGGGCAAGAGTGTAGACTAGAGAAGGTAAATGAGTAAACTGCTAGTTTTGTGCAGTAACATAGCAACGCGGGGCCCATGGCTTAAGATATGAAAACAAAGAAATACAATCATAATAAACAAACCAAGCTTTACGAAACAAGCTATACATTAGACCAAACAGGCATTAATCTCAGACTAAGACTTACAGTGTGAGTCTGTAAGAGAGCCGGCTGCTTCCTCGTGTTGTGACCGTTAGCGTGCTGAGCAGGAAGATGGCTGGCTCTGTATTTAAGCTGCTGCAGTGGAGAACTTTCTGGATCTTCAGCAGCAGAGACGCCGGAAATTTCTATGTCCCGCCTCTCCCTCACTCTAGAAGAGTCCAGACATAGGGTCTGATAGCCCTGGGGAGACACAAGTGAAAACAATTCTGCTCGTTAGTTTTTTTATGCTTAACCGTGTTATCACATACTCTATGTGATTGGACAAAAGTATTGGGACGCCTGCTCATTACACCATTTGGGACTTTAATATCATTGCATTCATAAACAAACTCTCCAGAAAATATACTGTACTGCGTACACTATGCTACATACACAAAATGTGTTCAGCGAAAGATGTGGAAAAAATTCTGCTGATGTAGTTTACTAATTAACACAAATAGTAGAGTGGAATCCGTTATTGCACATAGTAGTGACATAAGTAGTCATATTCTACAAACTATTACGGATATTTTGGGGTATAGGATGGGTTTATGTTTAGCATACCTTCCTGCAGAATCGTACATTATGGACAGAAGTGTTGGGACCATAACACCAACAGGGACTTTAATGACACTATTCAAATACATAGACTTTAATATGGAGTTGGTCCCCTATTTGCAGCCATAACAGCTTCCACTTATATTGGAAGGCTTTCCAAAAGATTTTGGAGTGTTTCTGTTGGAATCTGTGCCCATTCTGTAGAGGATTTAATGAGGTCAGGCACTAGTGTTAGTCAAGAAGGCCTGGCTGGTAATCTCTGTTCCAGTTTATCGTGTTGGATGGGGTTGAGGTCAGGGCTCTTTGGGGGCCAGTCAAGTTCTTCCATACCGAACTCATCCAACCACCTTGCTATGTGCATTGGGGCACAGTCATGCTCGGATAGAAAAGGTTCTTCCCCAAAGGTTCTTTGTGTCCACAAAGTTGGAATCATGGCATTGTCCATAATGTTTATGGTATGCTAAAGGCTTTAAGATTGCCCTTCACTGGAAATAAGAGACCTATCTCACATGCTGAAAAACAGGGTGTCCCAATACTTTTATATAGTGTATTTAAGGAATTCCTTTTTATTGTATGAAATAATGCAACACAAAACATTGTGCTTGAAAATTAACTAACCAAAACAACAACAAAAAAACATGCATCATACAGTATTTGTGAAAGCAGTTTAAACAGAACTTGTAGGGGAAAAAATGGCATCATAAAACAGTTGAGATTTCAGAAAAAATGAGTCAGGAAGGTGACGGAGGCTCAGAATAGTTAAAGGAGGCTGGTTATAGCTTATAGCTTCTGTTTTTCTCAAGCTTGTGATCAAGACCAAAGTAAACAAAAATGTACAAGTTTTGAGTAGTGCTAATGTTCACTTGCCAGCTTATTTAACATAATCTACCCCCTTCGAGTTAATTTCAGCATGCCATAACAACGCACATTTAGTGAAGAGATGCTTGCTGTTTTTACTGTCTTGGGCGTGCTATGTTAAATAATTGCTTCACATGAATTCTTTACAATTAGCTAGCATGAAAACCACCCAACCTATTTCATTGGGGCAGCTGGTGGTAAGGGAGTTGCCCCTGTGATCAGAAGGCTCTGGGTCTGAATCCCAGGACTACTAGTGGCACCACTGAGCTACCCTTGAGCAAGGTACTGTCCCCACACACTGCTCCCTGGGTGCTATGTTCCTGGCTGCCCCTTGCTTCACTTGGTGAATGGGTTAAATGCAGAGAAGAATTTTGTGCTGTTCACACCGTGTGCTGTGGTGTGTTCATGTATGACAAATGGACACTTTACACAGGTGTGGTAGTAGCCTAGTGGTAAAACACTTGTATGTGAACCCAGTGACCACAAAGTTGCAGGTTCAAACCCCCTTCTCTCTACTGCTGTGTCCTTGAGCAATACACTTATCGCTCAGTTGCTCCAGGGGGACTGATCCTGCAACAATAATTGTAAGTTGCTCTGGATAAGAGCATCAGCCAAATGCCCCCTTTACACTTAAGGTTAGACTCAGAGGAGTCCATGCTTGCCTGCAATCTTGATCCCTGCGTAAGAATATATGGTCCTGTTTAACAAAAGACCTGTTTTAGAATAAGGCCTAAATGAGCGGAGAGGTGTGAGTGACTGATACAGTTAAGTAAAGAATACGCCACTTGTTCTCTGTAGCGAGAGAAAAAGAGCTAATTGACTTTGAAAGAGGTTTCATTACAGGGGCCTGGGTGGCAGGGGCTTTGGTCACAAAGACAACTCAGCTGGCTAGTGTTTCAGGAGGGACAAATACATTTCATTGCATTTAGGTCTATGGGAAAGAGTAAATAGAGTTGGAAACTGTGGTGAATAGCAGTAATATTTCACACTAATGCATCATGCTCTTAGGCTTGTGACAAAACTGAGAAAAACACCACATTATGCTTGGGCAGGTATCAGGTTGTTGCTGTCTAACTTATGCAACAGTGTAAAGATCTAAGAATCTCGCAACAACAAAAAACGACCAATGAGAAAAGATCACATTCTCTGAATACTACCATGGCTGTCAATGGCAGCCAAGAGCTTTCTTAAGGTGACTTAGAAGATAATCTGCTTAATTACATAATGTAGATAATATGGTTTTGATGTTTCCTTCTCTTTATTAGAACAAATAAATCTCCTTTTAATGTTGCATCACTTTGTTCGCAGATTAAAGACTGCCACATTTGAAAGCCATCGTTCAGTATTCTGGATCCTTACAGAAGAAACTACCCAATCTCTACACACTGAGTAAAACAATTCAGCCCGAACATACATACAAATGACTGGCACGTGTGGCTATAAGTATCCATGAATGTGTTTTTGGGCAGTGGGAGGAGTTTATGGGTCTGGACCTGGACATTACTGACAAAACACTTGATGACATCAGCAGCCAAAAAGTCAGCCAATGCCGTGTGCTTATCTGCACATCTGGAACCACTGGCATGCCGAAAGGAGTTATGCGCGGCCTTGACAATGTATGTGTATCACGGGCTTAGGGATGCTTCACTATGGAAGCCAACCAGGGGAGGATTACTCTTACACACACTTTAGGTTTCCTTTAAAATATATATATATTTTTTTAATTTTACTTTTCTCTTCCTTTGGATTATTCATGAGCCTTTCGAAGAGGACCTGTGGTGATTATTTGTTATCATCCAGTATAATAATTTAGTATGGTATAGCATTCACCACTTTGGAGTAACTTCCTAATAGTAGGGATTATTATAATAGCCTTTTTAGTTTTAAAGCAGTAACCTATTTGAGTAATAAATTTGTTTATCAATAAATATGAATTGATTTTTGTGTGATTTTGGCTTGCTTGCTACAAGAACCTGATTAACTGAATTTTGTACACAATACCATATGAAAACCAATTTTCATCATGGATTTTGTATGTGTGGCCACTTTATTACATACACAATTTACACCTGTTTGTGATATGCTGCTGTGAAGTGTTAAGCTACAGCCATCAAGCATAGCTAACGAATATTGTTTAATTAATGATGCCCCATGTCACATCGAGCCATGCATGGGGAGCGAGGCGAGGTGCAGGGGGCAGGTTACGATGGATTTTCATTAACAAAAACACACTCAATACAGAAAATAAAGAGGCACGCGGACCTTTTAAACACAAAGCAAAACCACACAGAAGATACATAAGGAGCAGGGAATGTGAGGGTAATTGTGAGGGTTGACCAGCCTGAAATACAAAACTCTCCAAACTTAAATACATCAACCAATCCTAAAACACACTCACTAACTGAAACACAGAACAGGTGAACATGACTCTAGACCAGTGGTTCTCAACCTTTTTTGAACAAACGCCCCCTGAACCTCATCATGAGCCTCATGACGACGCCCCCCC
>JBBPCX010000135.1:9593540-9631326 GCA_037974365.1 Hydrocynus forskahlii | reverse complement strand
TGGCCACACAATTTCAGTCATCAGCTGTGTTTTCTGGTATGTCCCACTGAATGAATCTGAACAACAAATTTCATGATATAGGCCTAAAATGAGCTTCCCCTGTTTGAAAGACTAGCAGCTGCCACTGATCTGGATGTATTGCATTACATTTTATTTGAATTATATTTATAAATCTTGCATGTTCAGTAATACCATAAACCCCAATAAATTCAAGCTTATGGTGTGATCCTTTCCCAACACATGGAGATGCAAAGATGTTATCATAAAATGATGTAAAATCTGATTGGCTGAGCCAATCATCCACTCGATACACACACACACACATATTATCACTTCACACTGAATTCTTTTTTTATGCACCACACATCTACTGAATACATTTTCATGGTTACATTGCTTAGCAATGGTGTGTCTTACACTGTGTACAGTCACTGTTTTATAAAATTAGCATGGCGTTTTTTTTTTCAGTAAGCTTGTGTTCTGTCACCAAAGATGTGAACAGCTTTTAGCTACAGGCATTAATATTAACTGATATTGCTGACACTTCAAATGGTGGAATCTTTTGAAATCTTTCTAATATGTGTAGGCTTTCATAATTTCTGCGCTCTTTTATTTTTTGTTTTTGTGCTCTGCATACCTTCACTCTTAAAAATTGAGGCACCATAAGTGTTCTTTTTGTGATGCCATAGAAAAACCTTTCAGTGGATAGTTTTTTGGAGAACCATTTTTGCAAATAGTTCAAAATGTAAAGGTTCTAAGAAGATGTTTTAAACTGGTTAAAACTCATTCTTTAAGGCATTTTTTACATGATTTCATGTGGTTGTCTTACATGGTCTTGCTCAAATAATCCTGCGTAGTACCTTTTTAAGGAGTGTACCTCTTGAACCCTTCAGGACTTTGTTCCTTAAACTTCCAACTTAATGTATCCATACACCCGCCAATCAGCAACAGAGCAGACCTTTCGAATATATCTGGCCAATCAACAGTCAAGGTAACAGAGAATCTAATGTACCTCTTGCTTGTTTGTAGCCTACAAAAGTGGGCCAGAGGTCAGTGACATGCGCAACATGACCTCAGTCTGACTGAGGTCATGTTAAAAGATACGATACAATAAAACAACAAATCATTGAATTTTGCTGAAAATATTATTAAGGTAGCTCCTACACTAATCCCTCAAACACTGTGCATGCGATTGAGCATCCTGGAGTCTTACTGAATTATGACTCTGTTCACTGGAGCCTCATGCTCCCCTTGGGAAGGGGGGAGGGGGGTCCTCTATTTATTGTGCCATGAACTCAAAGGCGTCTCAGCAGCACCCACCAGCACAGCAGTCAGCATGAGCATCAATGGAACATCCCAACCAATGGCCTGCAACAGAAGTAATGAGGAAACAGTTCAAAACAGGTAAGTAGATTTTATGTATATGAAATGCAGTGTCATACTTCAGAATTCTTGCACTGCAGTGTCATTGAAATGATTTAAATACTGTCTGCTGAAACATTGAAACATGAGGTAGCACTGGAAATGATATGATACATTTAATAATGGAATTAATGTCATTTCAAAAGAGTTAATTTTTTACAAAAAAGTCCAGAATTTGTTTCAGTGAAAAGGTACCAGAGATGAACTGCCTACATGCATACAACTTTTTCTCTTAATTTCTCTTAAATTGAACTGTTGAGAAAAACATAGCAGTCACTTGATTTAACATACCCAGGGGACATTATTTCTTGTTCGAAGAGAGCTTGGCAGTGTTATTCAGCCTGAAAGAACTGGAACTTTCAGCATGCATTTGTGTCGTCTATGAAACACACTTTGAATCAAAATGAGAAGCGGAAACCAAAATCAGAGCAAATGCCAGGTTTTGTCGTACTGCCTGTAAAAAGAAAGGAGAATGTTAAACATTAAGACAAGTTTTAAGGGAGGATGCCAAGGCAGTCTGGTGTGCTTTCTGACTGAATGTGTGTTTTAATGGTGAATATAGGAATAAAGGAACTAATGGGAACGAATGGTTCTCATGCATACTGTGAACTCTTTATTCTAACAAAGCCGCAGGGGCTTTGGCACTTGATAGCTAAAGCCAGACATTGTGTGAGCTTACAATGCTTCACTGGGGCCATGTGATCCCCTGGTACAGCACCAGTTCTGGAGCTGGAGCTCCCTCCTCTCACAGACTGTGTCCCCTCTCACTCAGGTTGGAGCACTCCTCTCCTGAGCTCATGACAGACTTTGCAAAAAAAGGGGGGAAACAGCCAGTTAAGGATAATGGGGCAAGTGAGTAATCCTGCTTTGAGTTTGTGGTAATCTTGTTGCAGCCCTTGCTGTCTATGTTATGCAGCTTTCTCTGTGATTGTCTATGTAATGCAAGTTCAGTAATTAAATAGCCTGGACTCAAATTATGGAATGTTGTTTCATAAATCTTTCGATCTCTTATGGGTTCTGTTTTCAAATGACTGAAAAAAGTTGATGCATTTGACGCTGATAGTCAGTGTGTTGTGCTCCTCACAGCTGAGAAAAAGTGTGTTGAAGAGGTTCTGGCGGGTGCCTCTCTGGCCCCGGCTCAGTCCCACTGGACCACAGAGGCAAGCGGATCAGTGCAACTCCGAATTGATGAACACTGTTCACAGGAACCCATCACAGTGCATCAGATGTTCATGAACTCAGTTCAGAAATATGGCAATTTGCCTGCTTTAGCAACCAAGAGAAAAAAACAGTGGGAAAAGATCACTTTTTCTGAATACTACCGTCGCTGTCGAATGGCTGCCAAGAGCTTTCTGAAGGTGACCTAGATGCTAAAAAAAGAAATCTGCTTTTTGTTGATGTTATTATCTGTAAAAACCTTATCCCAGATTCAATGTAGCTCACTAAAAAGCACTACTATAAAATTGTCTTTTATAGTCTTGAGAATCTGAATGTTTCATGGTATTTCGTGTTATCTTTAGTTGGGCCTAGAACGTTTCCATAGTGTGGCCATTTTAGGATTCAATTCAGCAGAGTGGTTCATTTCTGCTGTAGGAGCGGTCTTTGCAGGGTGAGACACATATATAATTCTAAATTGTAGAAGGGCCTTATAATTCTAAATTGTAGAGGCTGCATGTTTACATACGTATTTTATGTTTTGTTTTAATTCCAACAGGGGTTTAACAACTGGAATTTATACCACAAATTCACCAGAAGCCTGTCTTTATATGGCTCGTGACTCGAGAGCAAATATCATTGTAGTGGAAAACCAAAAGCAGTTGGATAAAATTTTACAGGTAATAAGGTAGTGTCTCCTTCTCTTTCTGAGCACATGTAGATCTCCTCTAATGTTGCGTCAATTTGTTTGCAGATTAAAGACTGTCTGCCACATTTGAAAGCTATCGTTCAGTATTCTGGATCCTTACAGAAGAAACTACCCAAGCTCTACACAGTGAGTAAAACAATTCAGCCTGAACATACATACGAATGACTGGCACGTGTGGCCACAAGTAACCATGACTGTGTTTTTTGGCAGTGGGAGGAGTTTATGGGTCTTGGCCAGGACATTGCTGACAAAACACTTGATGACATCATCAGCAGCCAAAAAGCCAACCAATGCTGTGTGCTTATCTACACATCTGGAACCACTGGCATGCCGAAAGGAGTTATGCTCAGCCATGACAATGTATGTGTATCAGGGGCTTAGGGATGCTTTACTATGGAAACCAGCCATGAGGGAGTATTAGAATGCTGTGTGTTTTCTCCACATTTGATCATTACTCCTGATGGACCATGTGCTGTAGAGTATGTATACTTTGTAGAATTGGTTACAAAATCACATGACTCATCTAAACTTAATCTGTTTGGAGAACCGTTCGTATTCTCTCATAAACTAATATGGATATAGATATTATTTTTTCAATGATGTTATCTTGCTTGAGAATTCTTGTAGATCAGCAAAGCTTCTGTATTCTGCACTTTGGTAGATCACATGGACAGCACATCATGCAAGCCGGGCTGGAGACATGCAGCCTGCTGAAATAAAACAGGAAACCATAGTGAGCTACCTACCACTCAGCCATATTGCTGCTCAAATATATGATCTATGGACAGGAATCCAGTGGGGGGAGCTGGTCTACTTTGCCCAGCCTGATGCCTTGAAGGTACAGAAGAGAGAATATTTTCATTTTAAGGGGCTGACTACTAAAAAAACTTTTTTGTTTGATGTTCAATTCCAGGGGAGCTTGGTACATACTCTTAGAGAGGCTGCCCCTACGTCCCATATGGGAGTTCCTCGTGTTTGGGAAAAAATTATGGAGAAAATAAAGCATGAAATCCTATGCTGTTCATACTTGAAAAGGAAACTGGTGACCTGGGCCCTGTCTGTCAGTTTGGAAGCTAATCAAAAGTACACAAAGTAAGATAATTACTCACACTAGGATTACTTACTATTACTTACTCAATTAGTTATCAGGTGCCGTTGAGCCATTTGGTTTATGTCTCTGTGTTTCTTGAATAGGGATGAGGAGAAGTCATTTCTCTTTAACCTAGTGAATTCCCTGGTCCTAGAGAAACTTCGTGCCGAGCTGGGCTTCTCTTGCTGCCAGAAGTTCTTCTCTGGGGCAGCTCCTATCGGAAGTGATACTGTCCAGTTCTTCCTTAGTCTCAACATTCCTTTATATGAGGCCTATGGGATGAGTGAGAGCACTGGGCCTCACTTTATGTCTGGTCCAAAAATCTACAAATTATCAAGGTAAATTTCTTACAAGGTAAATATCTAGTGTGAAAAGTCTCAGTTTAATGAAGAGCCCACTAAGGTAATTCACTGTAACATTTAACTTCTAGTTGTGGCAAAGTGGTTCCTGGTTGCAAGTGTAAACTAATCAACATAGACGCCGAAGGCAACGGAGAGGTGTGCCTCTGGGGCCGTGATCTCTTCATGGGGTATCTCAACATGGAGGATAAGACACTGGAAGCCTTTGATGAGGATGGCTGGCTACGTTCTGGAGACTTGGGCAAAACAGATGAGGAAGGTTTCCTTTACATCACTGGAAGGATAAAAGGTAAAATAACTTCATTATTAAATAACCATTATTAACTATGTACAACTATAAATTCACTTTTATTTCTGCAGTTTTGAATATTATCCAGCCATTTCTTTTCACATGTATTCTTAATGTAAAGCAAAGCCACTTACATGTATCTCTGTATCTAGAGTTAATAATTACAGCTGGTGGAGAGAATATCCCACCACTTCTGATAGAGGATGCTGTAAAAAAGGAGCTTCCGATTATCAGCAATGCCATGCTGATAGGGGACAAGAAAAAGTTTCTGTCCATGCTGCTCACGTTAAAGGTGATCTTGTTCTAACAGTCACATTACACCTCAGACAAAACTGAAAATAAGCTAAAACTTCAGATGAATTATGCTTTTGTCCTCTCTTGATCAGTGTGTCACCAATACTGAAACCATGGCGCCCACTGATGATCTTACATCAGAGGCTGTGGAATACTGTCAACAACTTGGTAGCAAGGCAACAAAAGTTTCAGACATAACTGGAGAAAAAGACAAGGTGGTGAACCAGGCCATTCAGAAAGGCATTTCTCGGATAAACGCTGAGGCCACCTCCAATGCCCAGCGCATTCAGAAATGGACAATCTTAGGGAAGGATTTTTCAGTTCCTGGAGGAGAGCTGGGTGAGTATCGTTTTTATTGTTTTTTTATTAAAAAAATTTTTTGGGATCCGATTAGCCTGTTTAGCGATATTTTGTCACTTTTTAGGTCCAACAATGAAACTGCGACGACAAGTTGTCCTCAAGATGTACAACAATGAAATAGAAAATTTCTACAGAGACTGAAAAAAAGAATCCCTCCTTACACCAGTCTAAGAGCATGTGCTGGTTCTACCAGACCCAAGAGAACTTTTTCTAGATGGTTATGCCATGGACTCCATCTGGACAGAAATGTATTTGTGGAATATTCCTGTTGTATGTCAATAAGTCTAACCTGTCTACACCTGAACAAATGGTCAAGTAAATAGTTTATGTTAAGTTGTTGGTATGTGTTGAAACTGTAGTCATGTTTGATACAAGTCATTTTTTGTCTCACTGGAACTGTGCATTATAGCACTGCCGGTATGCTTCAGATTTAGGAATGTGTATTCCACAACAAAGCAACATATAAGGGAACAAATCACTCTGCTTTAGTTGGAGGTATGGCTGTTTAAAAGAATAGTTTAGTCAATCATGCTAAAGTTAGTAACAAAGAGTAAAAGCCAGGGGTCACTAGTTAGCGTCATTCAAATGATATCATGCCAACTTCTGGTGAGCTTGGTGACTCATTCACAAACTCTTCCATTCACTGAAAACATTCACTTAAGATCATTAATATGTCAAACATTAAACACAGTGTTTACCACTCTTCATAGCTAGAAAATAAAGGCAACAAGATATTCAAAATAGCAGTAACTTTAATGTATTCATCTTTTACACTGAACAAGATTTGTACAATGATTTGACAAATTTGTAAAGTTATATGTTGAAATATGTCAGACCAGAGAATATTTCCAGCCAATAAATAAGGAATATCTTAGGTTACGTAATTATCTTTCAACGGAAAAAAAAAGCCCTCACATATACCATAGGACAAGATGTTTGTGTATTTTGGAGGAAGAGTAAGAATAAACATTTAAGAAGTCAAACCTTTGAGTCATTTTGTTTTTAAAGACACTTAACATGTATAGTATAATTGTGCGCAGATATCAGAATGATATGAAGTTGAATTCAACTTTGTTTTCGTGTCCTTTGGGAAGTAACCCAAACACACACAAATGCTGACGGGTCTCACTCCAAGTCCTGAACTCTTCGGCAGATCTCCGCTGTGAACTCAGAGCACTTGGAATTTCCACCAAGGTCTTTTGTCAAAACCTAAAACAAGGAAGCACATGACACTGAAATACAATATCCTACAATAAAGCAGATAATGAAGTAACTCTAAAGAGTAACTCTATTAGATTGTTTGGTATTATAAATTGAGAAGCTATTCAGGAATCAGACTGTTGCCTACCTTCTAATCACAATCCCTGTCAAAAGATTACACATCATACCTTCTTGTCTCTAATGGTGTCGAAGCAAGCAGTCTCAATCTTTTTAGCATGTCCATGCAGTCCCATATGCCTCAGCATCATAACAGCACTCAGCAGCAGGGCCGTCGGGTTGGCTAGATCCTTGCCAGCAATGTCAGGTGCAGTTCCATGCACCTGTTAAAAATATTCATATTAGTTCACTACAAACACTGTAGGACAATGTAACATTTCTTCAGTGAGGCATGTGATTAGTTTCTGTTCAGAAAAAAAGGATCTCCCCAAATACCGATTCAAAAATGGCAACACCATTGGCTCCAATGTTCCCACTAGGAGTCACTCCAAGCCCACCAATTAGCCCAGCACAAAGATCACTGAAATAAAAGCACCTGGCATCAGAATAACACTAGACAGGCCAGGAATTACAGTTCTCTACAGTAACCGCTTATTTTGTCATGATGCAAATTGTGACGGACTAAAGAGTTTCAAATGAAAGACAGATAGCTTACCTCAAAATATCACCATAAAGGTTTGGCATGACAAGCACATCAAAATGGGTGGGATCCTGCACCATCTGAGAAAGAAGCAGGACACAATTAGATACAATTTAAAGTAAGGCTGACACCACACAAAGCAAATTCCAGTTAAACAAGTCATCAAAAGTAGCCTCCACAAGACGTGTTTTCAAAGTGGACCTCACAAGAGGTACTGAAACAAGCTATAAATTAGGAAGGTTTTATTTTGCCTAATGTGAAACCAATAAAGTGCATGCTAAAAACAAGCAAACAAGACAGCACATTTAGCAAAGCCATTTATTACTATTATGCAAGTAATACCTACATTCAGACACACTGTGTCCAGATACATCTCAGTGAATTTCACATCCTTGTAATTCTCAGCAACCTCCCTGCACTTCCTTAGGAACAGCCCATCCGACATCCGCCTGCGGCACACAAGTGAGCAAGCAACAACAAATATGAGATATTTCACTAGGTTAGTTCTGCAACACGGGGCGAAAGGCTTAAATGAAATAAACAAGGTGTGCATTAGTTCAAGTAAATGTAAAGAGAAAGTGCATATATGACCTAGGCTAGTTGCTAGTAGTTCCTCCTGCCAGCAAAGAGAATTTTGAAGAATCCTCTTCCCCAGGATCAGTTCACAGTCAATTAACAGCCCATCTATAAACAGCTGTTTATTTACAACAATAACTGCAACAATTTAAGATCTGTAGCATCTTCCTAAAGACATTTGAAGCAGGGACATTTTTGTTGGTCTCCTGCATGGCTGAAATCAGGAAAAGTTTTTATTCTTGTCCATAGCTACATGAAATTCTACAGCTTAACTAATGATCAACTTAACTTCTGCTAATGTCAGTACCTTAAACAGAAGTTTGAAAAGGTTAACATTAATTGGTAGCTCATTGGCTCATGGCTATAAACAATGTACTTTTCAAATCAACACTGATTTATGTCGTAACCACTGAGAGAAACTACGGACAAAGTACATCATGAGCAGCAATCATGACGGTTAAAGCACAATGCATCAGTACGAAACTACCACAGGGCTCAAACTAAATGAGATAAAAAGCAGTTAAAGTTCCTTGAATGGTCTAAAATTATTTATAACAACTGGATAATAACTAAAAACTACATGTAATAACTTACAAAATGCCTGCCAAACTATGAACAGATTAACCTCTTGACCTTGGCATAAGCAAGATTGTGTTTTTTTAACAAATAACTGGAGTGTGGTTGAATTTGACCTGACATTTACACCTGTATCCATGACAACACTCAATCGATTTAACCATCCTACATAATTACTTACTCTAGCGCTCCTTTCTGAACTTTTTTTTTAAATTTAAGTTTGCATGCCTGTACTGACAGAGTCCTCAAAATGGTAAGTTAGTAAGGTTTCATATAACATTGGGACTAACTTCCAAGGAGAATTTCGATATTTTAAATTTGATGTGTCTTATTTTATTGACATTATATTATTAATAGTAACATTTGTTTTATATACTTTTTTATACAAATTACTCCATGTTAGAGGGGTTTGCATATAATATGTTTATACCACAGTTAACTTGTGTGACTTGTTTAGCTAAGCTATCTTACGTTTTGACATGAAACTTATTTTAATCTAAAACACTTATCTTGACCTAACTGTCTCCATTTAAGGTGATTTTTTTTTTCCAAAAGTGAATGTTCAAACTCTCATTTTAAAAAGTGATAAAGCCTGAGTTAATGGTATGTCTTCACCGTTACAAAAAGTTCAACTGTGACTCACATGATGTTGGCTTTGTGAACAGCTGTTACACTGTTTCTTTGGTTATTTCTGGCATACTCAAAGGCGTATTCAGCGATACGCCGGCTGGCCTCTTCTGTGATCAGCTTTATACTCTGCACGACCCCATCAACAATCTGAAACAGCGGAGTTGGAGAACAAAACACAGAGATACTGAGATGGCAATTCACATAATACAGCAAACAAAAACCAATTCCATATTAAAATGTATTCTATTTTGCATTCTGTAGGACATATACTTGGATGGGAGCAATGAAAGCCCCTAAAAGGGAGTGACAATTACAGATTAGTACAACAAGACCACTAAATATGAACAAACAAAGGAATGGAGGATTGATGTAAGGTGATGATTAGATGAACTTAACCAACCACTTGGCTTGACATACAACGGGCAGGGAGTAGAATACATCAGAATACTTCTAATCGAAAACCAGTGTTCTGAACCTACCTACAGTAAAACTGCATTGAAAAACAAGTTGCGAGTGCCCACTGAACTCCTGCTAGCACTGTGTGGAAAATCGATTGAGAAAACAAGTGAAGGGGGGCGTGATGGGACAAGACTTAATCTTTGTGCACCGAGGTGAAAATGTTACTATACAGAGGGTCCACTGAAACACACAAAAGCATTGTGCTGTACTATGGTGATGTCGAGGAGCTACAATATTTGAAAGATCGAGATTTTGTGTAAAACACATATGCACAAATCCTCCCCTAAATATCCTACCATGTTCTGTGACATGTGTAAAAACAATGGCAAGGGGAAACAATCCAAGTGACTAACAGAAAGAAGGTTCGTTACCGGGGCACGAATGACAGTAGTTTCAACTGGCTTGTGTTTTAATAGGAACGACATCAATAAATAGGACTGAAAATGTGCCCGAAAGCACACATATTAGTGTGCTATGTAAAGAAAAACAGAAGAGCATCTGTTCTTCAGGCGATTGAGACTCTCAGTGAAGGATGTGTCAGAAAGAACAGTCCATTCACAACCAAAGTGAGGGATATTAAAGTAGGGTGCATAACACAGTTGGGTGGTATAAAATCGCCACTAACACTGATGTACAGAGATGTGAGACAAAGTGATATGGTCAGATGTATCCTTCACCATATTCTCCACATGTACATGTGTAGCGTACACTAGGAGAAGAGCACAGGTCTGAATACTTGACCCTTACAGTGAAAGGTCAGGTGGGAGCCTATCCTGTGGGGGGCACTTTTCTAGCATGGTTTAAATCATATGCCAAGTTTTCCTAGTCAATATATCTCAGCCCAAATAAACACCTATAGGAGATCTTGGACTGATGTGTTGCATGGCCTTGTAAAATCTCAGTCAAGTAGCAATTAAACTTTTATAGTGGTTTGTGCTGGCCCAACATCTTAGTAAAACACTTTCTAAAACATTAAGTATTTATGTTAGCAGCAAGCTTTTTTCCTTGCCTTGAATAAATACAAATATACCAATACAGCAAAAACTAACTTTCTTTCACACGTTATTGATATCTTGGTTACAGGGATACAGTTACATACTTGTCAGATTCTACCACCAGCACGCCTGATTTAAACAGGTATTGGATAGAAGCTGCAACTACTAAGCATTAGCCTACATTAAATCACAGTGTTCTCTGCATTTATTGTAATGTTTTGGATGGATCTGATACAAAACTAAAATCTGTGAGGTTAATCTTTGAGGTTAATAATTGCATACCACATGTTCAATTCCACTGTACTCTCCCTCAGTGTTTTCTCGGATGGTGACAAGGTCCACATCTGTGTAAGGGGTCTTATAGCCCTCAATGGACACACATGGACGCACGTTGGCATACAGGTCAAAGGTCTTCCTAAGCAGCAGGTTCATGGAGGGATGGCCAGCAGCAATTGGAGTCTTCAGAGGTCCTAAGCATCAGTAATCAAGTTACGAACAACAATGCAAAATACATTATGAAAACAACATAATTTATAAGGAGGTGAGTGCATGTACCCTTTAATCCTATTTTGCTTTTGTCCATTGATTCTTTGGCCTCTGGAGGGATCATCCATTTGCCTCCGGGTCCTTTGATGGCTGTGACGTTTCTCTCCTCCCATTGAATGGGAACCTGCAGATGGAAAAAAAGTATATATTTTATATTTTCTCTCCAAATTTCTCCATAGTTTAGTCTTCCCCAGTTTTACCCACTAGCTAGGACTCCCCCAAACACTCATATCGCCAGCATGTGGAGGGTGAGAGCAAGCACATGCTTCCTCCAAGTCATGTTAAGGAACATCACTGAATAGCTCAACATGCTTGGGGGAGATCATCAACTGCCAGTTCAGCTACAGCAAAGTCTCAATTAATACATGTAATCATGTGACAGGCAAACATTCCAAACAAAGACATGGTGTCTGTCCTCCAAAATAGAGCACAGACACATGTCTTCCTAAAAAAACAAACAAAAAACACAAAAAAAGGTTGGGAAATAGGGGTTTCTTTTCAACTCTTACTTTTGCCGCCTCAAATATCTTTATTACAGCAGTGGAGATCTCTGGGCCAATTCCATCTCCTGGAATTATTGTTACAGTTTGCATCTGGAAAGCAAAAAGAAGTGTCAGGCTTTCAAAACACACAAGGCATTACTACCACAGCATATCAGTATTTATCAAAGATTAGTTACCTGTTTCAATTGGAACCTTTACTCACACAAAAATAAACAATATCAAATATTATTGCTCACCTTATCAAGCACAACCTTAAACTGTTAGTTAGCTTCTTTTGGCCTTTCTGATGTGAAATTATATTGTATAACCTTTCTATTCATCTCTGGTATGCAGAAGACCTTAAATGTGTACAATATATTCATGGGCGAGAGGACGCAGACTACTCTCATGATAGGAGCTACTAAGAGCTGTATCCATGACAGCACTGTTGACTACTCAAACCTTCCTTCAGACGCAGTGTGAACTGGTTATTAATCATTACTGTGATAAACGGGTTAAAATGAAACATGGAAGTTCTGGGGCAATCTCCATCTGTCAACTTTACTTTTAAAAAGCATTCCAATATAATTATGAAACAATTCTGAAAACATTCAATTTTCAAAATATGAGCACTTTTATGAACGTGCACTTCTGATATAATAGGAAATACCTATAATCATGGTCTTAAGGGAAATCTCCATTTTTTTAATTTTGTTTTTTTACTTACTCCTCTGGAAAATGTTCTAGGCTGTGTTTGGCTTTTCACAGCACCCATGACACGGGAAACCTGAAGAAAAGAGCAGAACAAAAGAGAAAAATGTGACATTTGCACAGGAACCAGTCTAAACCTGTGTACACAAGGGGGTCCTGACAATATCACCTTTCAGCTTATAATACTGTGAATAATGTGTCGTAGTAAATACAAATGTATTACACATGATTCAGTATCAGGGCAAGACCGGTGCATGACTAGACAAGCCAGTGATTACTTCTAAAACTGTGAGAGCACATTCAGCCATGTCTCTGCAGTACGACTGCATACTTTTTCAAGAGAGCAACACCCTTTCAACATTCTGGACGCACCCAAAGAAACACATAAGGTTCCAAACTCCACCAATAAACACACTACAGGGCAGTATTTGCCTTTGTCTATTGCTGCATTTAGATTGCATTAAGTTTCTTGTTGTGACTAATGAGAGGAAAATAGTCACAAAAAAGATGAAGAGTATTCTGTTTATGGCTTCTAGAGAAACAAGTATCATCATTTGAGCAATACAGCCAATTATCAACAAAGGCTTGGACCGCAACCTTCCTTATCACAACCATTCTCTTGCTGGCTTGTGGGAACATTATGCCTGTAAAGAGTGCATAATCCTGAGGTTTTAAGCAGTGATAAAGCCCATCATGAGCCTCCTAAAAGTAACTAGGGGAAATACATAAGCACTGATACACCCTCATGTGCATGGCTGATGACCAACTGTGGAAAGAGGGTACTGTAAGACCCCAGCTAATAGCAAAGCTTCTCAATAGCAAACGTGAACTGAACTGAGGTGATTTACTATTTTTTTTATTTCAGTCCAAGTATGAAAGCATGATGCATGCAGGAGTAAAATGGAAATGACCATTAAAACCAGGGATTCATCTTACAGAACAGGTCTACTGATGAACCATACAGTCCATGTATCATAACTTAAATGTTCTGTTAACCACCAGAAAACATTTAGTAGAAGTAGGATTAATCCCTGGTGTAAAGTTATGGGGGGAGTGGCTTCAAAGATCCTGGCCCAGTTTGCTGAATATTATTATATAAAGGCATCAGTCCTTATTATTATGGCATAATGATAAACTCTGGAATATCACTGGTAAGCACCAAAATCTCAGAGCCAAACCCTCAAAGTAATGAGCACATCTGTGAGGGACATTTGCTGGTTCAGTGAACAACCACCAACATGCATTAACTATGGAGAGGGATACTTTAGGACTGCGAAGGCAAAAGTTCCCGACAGTAAAATTAAAGCAAGAGCTTTGACAGGTCATGTGTCAGTTTAGGTCTCTGATGTTCAGCCACCTTAATAGGCCATCAGTCCCAAAAAATGTTTTTAGTAGCATGCAATCCCACAGGAAAGAGTTACTTCTGTGTTGCCTGCTCGTCTTTTCTGATTTAAAGAGCAGACCTTAATAAAATACCAGTTAAATGAATCTTCTAACCATGACATACCCTAATTACCTGTCTTTCATTATCAGCAATAAACTTTGCCTCACATTATGTGTGGGTGCAGACAGGTCTGGGTCCAGATTTGCTCTTATCTAATGTTCCTGGACATTTTTATATAACCTGTAAGACACTATCTTGGCAAATGAAGCTGTAACCTGACCATCAAATGCCCACTTTCAGATTTGTATTTCACAATTTCTACACAGTATTGACAAAAGTATTGGGACCCTTTTTTCTAGGGTTTGGGCTAGGCCCCTTCCTTCCAGTGAAGGGCAACCAAGCTTCAGCATACCAAGACATTTTAGGCAATGTCATGCTTCCAACTTTGGGGACACAGTTCGAGGAAGAACCTTTTCTGTTCCAGCATGACTGTGCCCCAGTGCACAAAGCAAGCTCCATAAAGCCATGGTTGGATGAGTTTTGGAAGGAAGAACTTGACTGGCCCACACAGAGCCCTGACCTCAACCCCATCCAACACCTTTGGGATGAACAGGAACGGAGTTTGCAAGCCAGGCCTTCTTGTCCAACATCAGTGCCTGACCTCATAAATGCTCTACAGAATGAATGGGCACACATTCCCACAGAAACAATTCACAACCTTGTGGAAATCCTTCCAAGAAGAGTGGAAGCTGTTATAGCTGTAAAAGGGGGGACCCACTCCATATTAAAGTTTATGTATCTGACTGCAATGCCATTAAAGTCCCTGTTGGTGTAATGGTCAGGCGTCCCAATACTTTTGGCCATAGTGTACATATAATTATAGGATGACTTGCTCCCCACATAATGACTGGGCTAAGCAGGCTCAAGCCATTTTCTCTAGCTAGTGAACTAATTAAAGATCTTACTTCTTTGGGCTCTCTCTTTCCTTTTGTCCACATGCCATATCTCTCGAGTAGTTTACAAATCTGCAAAAAGCATGTAGGAGTGGGCAATATGATGACATGCTTTCTCAGTAAAGATTGACAGACGTAGGCCAATCACAGAGGAGTGTACACAACAAAAAATCAGTGTAGATTAAGACTAAATATAAACTGGGCAGCAATAATGACCATTATTTAGATATTTATTTAATGACCATTTGTCATACGTGAACACTCCACAGGACACAGGGTGAACAGTTTGAGATTCTTTCTCTGCATTAAAGCTGTTCACCAAATGAAGCAGTGCGCAGCCAGGAACACAGGGCCTAGGAGGCAGTGTGTGGGAATGCTGCCTTGCTCATGGGTACTTCAGTGGTGCCGCTGGCCGTCCTGGGATTAGAATCCATGACCTCCTGATCACAGGGGAAACTCCGGCACAAACTGCCCCAATATTTGACATTGTTTTTTAATAATTTGTATGATTTAAAAAAATCTTACTTTTATAATGATGCCTTTGATGTGTTACACACACACACACTTTAGAAAAATCCAATTTTGCAATATATGATGCAGAACTCGTGGTGTGAAAATGTTACGTTGTTGCCATCTCACCAACGTTACAATGTTACATGCATTTGTTACACCCATGTGCGATACAGTATCTCAAAGCTACAGATGAACTAAAGGGCTATTCCTCGGCTGTTTTTGACTTAGAGGTCAAATATGTAAGTTAAATGGAATATATTTTTTCTGTTAGCATCTTAGCTAATTCAGACAGTATGAGCAGGCTTGACTTTCAACTATGTATCTAGACAGCTAGAAAACACAACAGCATATTAGAGACTTGGTTTTTGTGTTTTTATCAAATGCTAATGGTAACTGAGCCAGGCTGAGCTGAACAGACTCAGCAGTTCTAGTTCAGGACGCTGTAATCAGAACATGAAGGACACAGACCAGAGAGAGGGCCTCCAACCACAGCCTCCTTCTCATCCTAAAATTCCGAAACCATGCCAATTCTCACACCCTCCTCCGAGTCTCTGGTTTAGCCAGGGGAGAAGGTCTGTGATCCACCCTAATTTAAGTTTATAAACGTTTTCTAAAGTCACTGCTTACCGTTGACCTCCACGCGTTTCCAGCCATCCTCTCTGCTCGTCCTGCTTCAGGCGTCTCAGCTCAACACTTCAACCTTCCCTGCGTTAGTGCAAGCTCTCAGGGTTGCCATGTCACGCATTAATACACCCTCCAATGTACTGGGATGACTTTGGTGTTTGGGGGTCATTGTCTTCCCCTGTAAGAGCTGTACATTTTAAAGCTTGCTTGTTTGCTTCCTTCCTTTCTTTCTTATTTTTAACAATCTGACAAATAGTATATTACTTTTTGTTAACAGGATTTTCCATTGTATTACCTTATCCAACTAATTCTCAAAATCACAATTTTATTTTGAGAATAAAATAATCCATTAGGGCCCCGCGTGAAGAACAATGATAAACTGTTTCAAACTGTTTTTAAAACTCTGATGGTGTTATTCACAGTTGTTGGATAGCTTCTTGCTTCCTAAGATAATTACAATAATTAAAATGCTACTTAAAATGTTCGTTAAACAGTTAACATTTCATAGGTTGTATCTTCGTATGAAGCTATAACTCATTATAGACACACATTATTACACCCGCAGGTGTCTTGGGATGACTTTGGGGTTTGTGGGTCATGTCTTCCCTCCAAGTGCAGCTTGCTTTCTTTCTTTCAAAACAATCTGACAAATAGCTATTTGTGAACTATTTGTTTCCTAAGATGCTAATTAAAATGTAAAATTTTAATTAAAATTATTTAATTTAAATAAAATGTTTTGTTTAAATTGCAGTTCATCATTTCATGGGTTGTATCTTTGTATGCAGTTATAACTCATTATAGACAAGCTGAAATCGAGAAAAGACTGCATTGTAAAGATCAACAAACAGGAGCCAAATTTTATAATTGAGGATTTTTTTAATATCCCCATATCATGCTATAGATTTACGTATTTGCTTTTAAATATCTATCAAGTGAGTCTTTTTATAGTGCAGTAACTCAGTAAGCTTACTTGGTTTTGTGTCGTTGGACCAACAGTTTGTATAAATACATGAATAAAATTTCATATACAGATACATTTCTGACAGATCAGCGTGAGCTTGCTGAATTAGATTTCAGTCCTGAGGGGAGAGGAGTTTTCATTACACTGGCAACCCTATGAGCCACCAGCTTTCTAGCATGCAGGGTGAAAATGTTGTAGAAAGAAGGTTACCACCATCGGGTTCTCTAGACTTGCATCCCCTACTGGGGTGGATGTCACAGTGCAATAATGAAACACTATATGAATTCATTCTACAGCACTGTGTAACACTTTATATTAGCTATATTAAAAAAAAAAAGCTCTTGTAAAATTCATACAATGACCAAGAAAGTGCCCCTAAGCAAAATATTAGGCTACTGTAATAGAAAGTGTCCAAGCTTCTTTTTGAACAGAAGTAATACCAAACAGTGCCAGAAGATGGCCACACAAAATCAAAAACAAACCTAACTAATCAGCACACCATTCACTCAGGCTAGAGCAGACATCTCTGGAACAGAAAGAAACTCTAATCCCTTCATATTAACTATATGAAAGGCAGATTAAACACAGGACAAAGAGACACTGTACTAGCAAGAGAGTAATTTATCCATCAAATGCAAGTCTACAAAGCATGGAGCAATTTGAGCATCAGGAGTGATAAAAATCTATAAATACCGTTGAAGCAAAAAGTAAAAAAGCAAACACAATGCAAAAATACACTGAGGTTACAAAAACAATATGCATTCATATAAAGCATACAATAAAAAGTCCAAAACATCCCCCAAAACACTGCAATCAACAAGTGCAACATGGGAAAGCTTCAACGACAGTCAATAACCAAAAACCAGTAGAAGTACTTCACAAACACATGGTTTGTCCAAATAGCAGCATTGTTTAGAGCAATTACAGCTTGTATAGTTTAGTGTCATCTGCCCTTTCGAGGGTGGAGAGTCAGAAAGGACAGAATTGTAGTTACAGTAGCTAAACCCTCAAACTACAGGCAACATTGAATTTTTGGGAGTTCTGGCACTGGTGATGTCAAGCATGTGGATCTTTAAAAAAAAAAACAACAACAACACAGAACAAGCTGTGTTTCAGCAAATATGGGTTTTTAGAAAATGAAAAAAATGATATTCATTGTAGCTGAGTTGCAGATTTCAGACAGCGTACTGCTTTGGTAGATTCTTGAGGGCAACAGTCCTCTCAGTTTGTGAGATTGCATGAGCTGCTCTGCTGTTCAGCAGCCTGCATTCATGAAGAACATCTGTCACAGAATAAAGAACATGTGATATGACATAGTGAAGTGAAGCAGTGAACATTGATCAAGCATTTAATCTTCTACCTAGTATAAATACAAAAATAACCAGCACACAAATCGAAGCAGATTTTAAAAATAAAGATAATTACCATTAAATTGCTTGTAGGCTTCATCGACAATGGCATTGGTTGATCTTTTTATCTCCCAAAAACCATCTTCTACCCATGGTTTACAGTCTGGCACATCTGGGAGCTGACCGTTTTTATACATGCCTGCTGGGAAAAATGAAGATGTAAAAATTCATAGGGCGAACCTTCAGGGTCATCTAGGACTTCAGAGAAGGTTTTACAATTTCTGGGAGCTTTTTCTTTATTCTAGAGAATCATGTTTGTATTCAAACCCCAGAGGTACAGCAGCAGTGTTCTTATTTGACATCATTAAGTTTTGAATGGTAATGGTAGGGTTAAATTCTTTAAAGGCCTAATGGAAAATTATCCAGTCTGGTTCTTTGGAAGTGAGCTCTTCCACCGTTTAGCCTTTCAGTAGCTGTCAGGAGGCCGGTCTTGCATATTTAGAACGTGTCAGTGGAATAAACCAACAACGTTTAGATTTCCAGTAGGTGGGACCAATTTAGTGAGGGGAAAATGTCACTCTATTTCTAGCCACGTACAAGAGCACTAAATCCAGAATTGCAAGATTGAACTTGTATTGCTAAATATGTAAGAAAAGATTACGTACCACAGATACCTTTCCCGACCATCTTATTTTCTTACATCGATTTAGTGAATTAATGACAGATAGTGTACCTGATGCAAAGCACTGCTCTTACAATGCATCAAAAACTATTTTAGCCTGCTAAATGTGAGTGAGAGTTACAACTTAGTTCCATGAAGTGCTTTCCATCTAAACAGTCATATAACATAGTTAACCCACAAGTTTAAAATGTAGCCCACAAGCCAAGATGGACAGGTAGAGGTACCTTTTATAGTGTCATCAATATCTTTGCATAGTTGGTATAGATCACTGCCACGTCCAACCACCCTTTCACCTAAAGAAACAAATAAAAGGTTCACTAGTAAGCCCCTTGCCTTTCTGCATATGTTTTCCTCCAGTAGTTACTTGTATTGTGGGTCCAAATGCAAAAAAGGCTCTCACCATCTAACACTTTAATGTTTGGAAACATTTCAAGGAGGATGTTCCTGTAAGAGGAGTTCTTGCAAACTGAAAGAAATCAGTGAGTAAAGTTTAAAATGTGAGCTAAAGAAAATAATAAAGTTTGTAAATGAAATGCGCAGCAATGGTACTGTGGAAAACTAACCTGGATTTGTGTAATTGTATGTGTTGTCCTTCAGTCTAATGCTCTCTAATTTTCTTAAAGATTTCAGATGATGGAGGTTATCAGTGCTGTGGATTTGACAGAGAACAAGAACACATTTATACACAGGGAAAAAAAATAAACAGACTTTTAGTCTGAAGCACAAAACTTACCTGGATATAAGATTGCCAGCCAGATTGAGGCTCTGTAGACTTTCACAGCTAGCAATGGGTTCTAAAATGATATATTTCAGGGTTACAAACATGAGATTTAGTTTGTTTGTTTACTGACTTTTATTTGTAGCCAACTCCAAAATTATTGGCATTCTTGGTGTAAAGGGTCATTAGAAATGCTAAGTTAAAATGTTCATGAATTCAATTTCAGACTTAAAATATGAGACAAAAATCGAACCTTTAATTAAGGTAAATTTGGTCTAACAAAATAAAACCTTAAGAAAACTGAAAATTATCGCCCCTGATCCCCACTCAGTTTTATTTAACAAAATTTAACTGATCCAGGAACACGTAACTGGTCATTCTGTATCATCACTGTCAAATATAATATACCACAAACACCAAATAAAAAAAAAGAGGCCAAATTCATCAGCATGGAGAAATTTTGAGAATACACAGACAAAATAAGACAAAATTGTGCTGAGCTCCATAAATCTGGAAATGGCTATAAAAATCAGCTATACACCCAAAAATACCCATAACCACTGATGAGATTATAATTAACATGCTTAAAACAACATGCCTGCAAAAAAACATGCATGTATTTTGCTTCCATTCACACTATAGGGAATGCTTATAGAGACAAAAATATTTCCAAAGACCACTGTTGGAGATATTTTGAGGTCACAAAGTCACCTCCTGAGATGTCACCTCCCATGTCAACACTATTTGGCATGCCACAAGACAGCTTTATCCCTTATAGTCATGCGTGAACACACCACAGCTCAGCACACAGAGAAAAATGTGAATTTCTGTCTGGGTTTAACCCATTCACCAGTGGGCAGCCATTGGCCCAACACCCTGAGGAGCACAGTGTGGGGACGGTACCCTGCTCAAGGGTACCTCAGTGGTGCCACTAGTAGTCCTGAGATTTGAACCCACAAGCTTCTGATCATGGGGCAACTCCCTAAGCACTAGGCCACCAGCCAACCCATTTTTCAAAATACAATATAAATGTAATGTTTTTAAATAAAAGCTTTGGTTTCCTTAGACTAAAAGTATTTCAGTTAACAGATATTTTCATTTCATATTTTTTCTATCCATACTTTTTAAATGTTGCCAATAATTATGGAGGTAACTGTACCATCAGAGTGTCAATGACGTGATCTCCCTACTCCAAAAAATACTCTTGCAAGTTAGAAATTACTCTTACCCAAGTTTGAAATCCTGTTAGCAGACAAGTTAAGCACAACAAGAAGTCTAAGTGATGCCAGAGGTGCAATGTTTGTGATATTATTCCCAGAGAGGTCCAGTCTCTCCAGGTTTATACATTCTCCAATACATCCAAGATCATAAATTCCTAAAAAAAAAAACCCAGAAAAAATAGACACAGGGATCTTCAATTCAATCAATTTACATTTTATTTCTATAAGGCTTTTTTAAATAAACAATGTCACAACGTAGCTTTACGGAATGCAGGTCTGTGTCCTCGAGAGGAACCAAGCCTATGCAATTAATGCAGACCTCTCACGACTGAATGATACCTACCTAAGCTTCTCAGTTTGAGAAATAAAATAGACTCCAAATCAAATTCCCCCGTTCGGGACTTCAGAAGCCCAGTGGATATTTTTGCACACTCGGTTTCTGCAAGACAGAAAAAGACCGCATGAGTACATGGTGCTTGCCATTGAAAGATCCTACTTCGTTCACACAACGTGACTCATTGTTGCAGTACAGGCTCAGTTCTTTAGTTTTCACAAGCTATTGTCTGTTCAGTGAAGCTTACCTTGTCATATTTACTGTTACTGGGTCCCTTGACTCTGTCTCTATTCTCTATGCTCTCTATACAGTACTGGATTAGTGCAGATGACAGCTGTCCTTCTTACATACCTTAGATATTAATATTCAGAAATGAGGACAGTGCATGGGCCAGGAGTTCTTGTGAAGTTGTCAGAGTATGCATCCAACTCAGAACATGGTGCAGCTTTAGAAACCATGTCTGCGTCAGTGAAATTAAATGTAGATACTACTGTGATCAAGGGTAATAGAACTTGACACCACAGGGGGGAAACGCCAGATGAGAGGAGTTCTGTGCAGCACACTGGCTATTGCGCATGACAGAACGGGAGCACTGCAAAGACAACACATTTTTGGGTAAACAACAGTGGGTAAACAACAGTGGGTAAACAACAGTTGGTTTTGCACCAGAGGCCCCCCGGCACAGGCCATAACATTCAACCCAAACCGTGGAGAGCAATAAGAAGACAGCCACAAGCTGTGTTAAAGGAAAGGATCGGAGGGAGTAACGCTTATACGCTTATATGTACTCGACTAAAAAAACATACTGACAGCACAGACCATCCAAATGAGGTGGACATCAGATGGACATATTGTCCTACAAACTAGACTGGCTAACACCTCAGCTAGCGTGTGCAGAATCCTCACAGCACACGATTCTGTCAGACTTACAAACAACTCACCGTGCTCTTTATCCCTCTTACAGTCCATGTTTGTCCAGATTCACGAAATCATTCGAGGTGCATGAGGCTGCACCTCTTTAGGGCTAGCTGGAGGTTTTCGTACTGTCATGTGCCAGAGATGCAGAGTCGGTGCTGCAGCAGCGTGTGTGTGTGTGTGTGTGCAGATGACTGACTTACTGCCTGTAGCTCTGCTCTGCTAGCGGTATCAGCTAACGTAGGTGCCTTTGGAGGTTTTATTTCACTTACGTTATTTGTCTTACCGCTTCATTTAATTCGAGAACTTTGCAAACGTGTCTAAATTCATTTATTCCCCCAAACTATCCATTTAAACCCCTACAGCTTTAAATTCAGCCCACCCGGAAGCTGCCCTCCTTTCTGTTGCTATGTGGCTGCTCTCATTGGTTACAGAGATGTTGTCATGGACACCGACCCTGTTAAAGCAAAGACGCTGAATTGCTTCACTCCCTAAACACTTTCTTATACATGTCTGATAAGAGACCCTCAATAGAATATACGATTCTGCACATGTATAATACACCTACAGGAAAGTGTGATAACCGAAACCCATCCTAAAAGTGTAATAACTGAAACCCATTCCACAAGATTTTGGAGTGTTTCTGTGAGAATTTCTGCCCATTCGTTCTGCAGTGGATTCATGAGATCAGGCACTGATGTTGGACAAGAAGTTCTGGCTCACACTCTCCGTTCCAGTTCATCCCAAAGGTGTTGGATGGGGTTGAGGTCCGGGCTTTGTGCGGGCCAGTCAAGCTCTTCAACACCGAACTCATCCAGCCATGTCTTAATGGAGTTTGCTTTGTGCACTGGGGTACAGTCATGCTGGAATAGGTAAGGTACTTCCCCAAACTGTATTCACAAAGTTGTGTATAATGTCTTGGTATGCTAAAGCGTTAAGATTGCCCTTCACTGGTAGTAAGTGGCCTTGCCCGAACCGTGGAAAACTGGCGTGTCCCAATACTTTTGTCCGTGTTGTGCATGTCCCATGCTTTATTCCAGCGCCCCCTAGTGGCGGCACCGTTGAATGTTCTTGTCCTGCAGTTTTTTTTCCTGTCACCTTTTCTGGAGCTGGCCGTGCTGGTCGCCGTGAACAGCAGTGGGTGCTGAAACGGGAGGGAGTGAGCTGTCCCCGAGGCTCTTGGGCTGTTCCTGACCCTCTACACTTGAGTTTCGGAGCAACGTCGATCACATTGCACTCAAGTATTTATGGAGAGCTTTATCTGCATTGCAAACATCCATAAGTGAGTCCTCGGTACGAAATTCTGTGCATGGGAACAGTTCTCTCGCCAGGCCACACCGTGTAAATGCCATAAATGCCTAGAAAAGAGAGGAGCCCTCCAACTTCCAATGTGATGCATCTGTACGAGAGGAAAATCACTCGACTAAGATGGGTAATAAGCAAACGATATTTACTGATGAACAGCTAGACGCCTATCAGGTAAGAGACTTTTCTTAATATCTGCCATTGGTTGTAAGCAAGTAAGATCAGTGATACCCCTCTGAGCAGAATTATTGCAAACCAGGGTGAAGCTTTCTATATATCTCTAACACCTGAGCCGTTGTGGTAAATAGCAATATAAGAGTGTTCATTTTTACATTATGTGATCAGTGTAAAAACAGTTTTTATCTGCTGTACTATGCAGTATCAGAAAGGTTATGTGATTAGTAACTAGAGCAGAACCCTTACTGGAGTGATACAGAGCCTTTTGAGATATAAAAGAAATACTCCAATGTTCTTTCAATGCCATATGCAATAGAAACTATTTAACCATGCAAAAAGCTAACAAAGCATTCACATAGATCTTTAAGTTATCATTATCTGTATATGACCATTGCTTTCACTGAGGAACCCTTGAAGAACCTGTCTTTTAAAGGATGTACTGGAGAATGGAAAATGGGGAAAAAAGGGAGACATAATGGATTTTTTCCTAAACAAACCAAATGCAATTCATCCAAATGCACTGCTATTTCTATAAGTGTCTATGTTCAAAGAGTGTGATTTTTGACCCACAAATGTGGACTGATTATGATCCAACACCATCAAAATTTCACAGCTACAAAAACCAGAACAGATTTTTTTCTTATTCTGCACAGAAAATACGCTATTAATAGTGTACCTCCAGTCTTAGTGAGGTCATCTTCTGTTATTATTGTTTACTTTATTTATTCTAAGTATTCTGTACATGCAATAACAAGATACATGTAGGCTGAAAATGAACATAAAGCAAGGTTTATACGAAGGTCAGGTAAAGACAACAAAACCAATCAGTTCACCCTGGGGTGGAAACATAATTTGAAAGGGGCGGGGGCGGGGTGAAAAAAATCTTCAATGACCCAACAGGATACATCTTTGTCTGCCTTCCTCAAGGTATTTCGTTCATTTATCACTGCCTGCAGCACAAGACTAATAATATGCAGCTCAATCTGCCAGAAGCAAACAAATGGGTGGTTAAAGCCAAGAGGTTAGAATGTAAGCAGGAAATTATGGGAGCCTTCATTGCTGATTTAATACCTGCAGTGTTGAAATCTTCCGCTGTTAGTGTAGAATTCACTGTTATAGTTCATATGTGTATCTAGCTGGAAAACTGTGGGTTTTAATTTAACACTGTAAGCGGGTACTCACCACTTCGAATTGTCTGCACAAGCTGAACAAAATATTCAGTAAAGTTAATTTTCTTGTGTTTTTAGCCTTTTACCAAATGCACAGTAATCTCATCTGTGCTGAATAAAATTCCTAATGAGTTAAATGACACCCTTCTGTTGTCACGTGCGGTGCTCGGGGGAAGTGAGGCGAGGCACAAAGTGCAGGCTCCTTTTAGATGGTTTTAATACATAAAGACACAGACTGTACCAAAAACAAAACCAAATGGCACAAGGGCCTAACTGAAAAACACTAAACAGTAGATACATAAGGAAGGGGCCTCATGCTGGAAACCATCGAGGTAGTGTGAGGGTTGACCCTCAAAGACAACTCAAAGAACTTAAATAGCAAACACTCTCAGACAGAAACCAATCAAAAGGCCCAATCACTTAAACTAATACACAAAACAGGTCACACAGTGACACACGACACAAACATCCACTTATTTCAAAATAAAAGACCCATAACCAAAAACCCAGCCCTAACATCTGTAACTTTACCTGTATCGTAATTACATATATTGTTTACCTCTAGCTTTAGGTTCTATTTGGCTTCTCTGCTTATGTGTTGAACAATTACTAGACTGCACATATACTGTGAAAGGGAATATAGTTCCACTGGCCATGCTAGAAGACCTGGCTTTTGTTCTTTGTAACCATGATCTGTTGTGTTGGGTGCTGGAGGAACATCATCTTGGTCTGCTGAAGTTTTAAAGAAGCCATTCATTTAATAATTAATGCCAAGTCAATCCTTAAGGAACCCTTGAAATGCTGTTCTCCTTTGAAGAATAAAACTTTTCATTGGACTGTGAAGATGATTGGGCTAAAATGAGCTATCTGATCCAGTAAATTACACATTTGACAAACATGATTTACACTTATGACCATTTGTTAATGCACTTTCTTGAAGACCTTAAGTTTCTTGAAGTATATCCTGAACCATCTCAAGCTAATCATAGGTACAGAAATAACTAGTGCCAGCGTCAATTGCCTCTGTCCTTCATGCTCTGTAATCAACCTCAGGCAGTTCTTGGGCTAGTGGTACTTTACCAGTTGTCTGAAAGAGGAATTACTTTGGCAGTCCTACTTTATCAGCCAAGTCATGACATGAAATTGTTTCTTACACTTCTAGCTGGTAACTTTTTTTTTTTCCACATTTACAAACCAGTCAGCTCTCTTTGGCATGGTTTACATGTTTTCTCTCTCTGGTTTTGAAATTCAGTTTAGTGCTGTTGTCAAAAGTAAGGTAACAGTCTAGAGGTCATTTGACTGTTTTAGCAAAAACTGATTGTGTTCTTTTAATCTCAGATTACATAATATACAACACGCAAGATTGAGGTAAAGTTGTACATTTTACAGACCAACAAAACCGAAGGCAGTATTCTCTCTGTCGCGCCTACCATGGGAGAATGATGAGAAATTACGCCTTTTACCAAAGAGCCATTTTCTTCTCTGAGCATGTATTCATTATTGGATATGTGGGCTGTGTTCTGTCTCTGGCAATAATTTAGCTTGCAGTCATCCATCCAGGCCGCTAATAAAAAAAGCTGTGTGGCCATACCTCACATCACGCAGATTCAAGGCCCAATATTTCAAATTAATGACCAATTAACAATATTCAAAGGCTAATGCCCATAAATTCTGAAGCCGCTCTCTCTCAAGCATCTCCAGCAATTTCTGGGATGGGTCTTACGTTGTTTTTTTTTCCAAGTGTGCAGGAGAAAACAGGGTAAACATCATAAAGGAGAAATAAATTACTCGCTAATAAAACTGTCCACTTAGGTTGGCACAGCTACATTGTGTGGGTACGAGGTAAGAATGGGACCTCAGAGCTGAGTACAGCAATGCTATATGTGGTGATGGGTTAACGTAGAGCGAAGGGCCTCATAGTGTGCAGACAGACACTGTCATTCCCTGGCCCCTGATACCATGCCTGGTCTCATATCACATGAGCATGATAGATAGCAGTTCTCAGACACGGCATCATCACCTGAGTGAAACATTAAACCCTGCTGTGTCCACAGACAAAATGCTCTAAGGTAACAACGGCCCGTGTGTTCATTTGTATGCAGTAATGCAATATAGATGCAAAACTCATCTTAACTACTGATGTATCATTGTTTCTTTGAAACACTGTAAAGGTAAACACTGTTTTTGTGCACAGTGCTCATATTTTTATATTTTATAAATATATAGTTTTTTCTCTATATTTGCAGGACTGCACCTTTTTTACACGCAAAGAAATCCTTCGGTAAGTAATATGCATGAGGTAGCACACTGTCTGAACCAATTGCTGTAATTTTGTAGTAAACATTTATTACTATTTTCTTCATTTATTGTGTATTATTGTGTTTTGCTATGAATTCTCAGAGCGGTTTACTGTTTAATACTGTGTAGAATGCTCTTGCAAAACGAACTGTCCCAGAGTTGCCAAAAATCTGTACAAAGGTTAAATAGAAAAATAAATAAATGAAAGGATTTAAGGATGTGGAGTTAATGAATCAGTAGGTTAGTTGTGCGTGTAGTGCTGCAGTTATCTGTAGAGTGTATAAGAGGAGTTGTCAGTGAATCAGTAAGTCATCTGTAAAGTGTATAAGAGGTACAGGCAGTGAGTCTGTAGGTTGGTGTCTGTAGTTTTGTAGTTATCTGTAGAGTGTATAAGAGGTGGAGTCTGTAAATGTGTGTAGTGTTCCAACTATCTGTAGATAACATCCGTTGGTTGGTGATATGTGTAGTGCTATAGTTATCTGTAGAGTGTAAATGAGGTATTGTCAGTGAATTTGTAGGGTGGTGCTGTGTGTGTAATGCTGCAGTTATATGTGGAGAGTTTAAGAGGAGTTGTCAGTGAATTCATAGATTGGTATCAGTTGTTTGGTGTTATAGACAGTGTTATAATGACCTGTAGAGTGTTGTAAGAGTTGGAGTCAGTGAATCAGTTGGTTATTTTAGGCAGTGCTGTACTTACCTGTAAACTGTAGAGTTATCTACACCCCCATATTTTACACGTGCTGTACGGTTTAACATTTAGAGTGCTGTTTTTAAAGACATACTGTGTTTACTATGATTTTAAAATTACAGTAAAATGTATATTTTAAGTGCTTTACTGGCAGCTAACCTGGCACTATGTGTATGACACATGAGTGATGAGGTGGAAATATCATGCTAAATATCATAACCATGTCGCTTGATATCTTATATTTACTACACAAAGTAGTCTTACATTAAGTGATAAAACAGGTTGTTATGCCACCGTTGTGCGTTTTGATTCACTAGACACAATTCTAGTGCAATTAGAAATCTGTAAAAACATCCATTACATTTTTAGTTGCTCATGGTAGCCTTTCTAATCAAATGGCTATATTTCTAGTTGCTTTGACAAATATTTATTGTCTCACCCTATTGTCCATATCCTGAAGGAGTAGTGTGTTCTTATGCCTGCATTCCTGCCACAGTTACTCAGTTTAGGTGCTTTCTTATATTCAAAAGGCCTTTTGTTTTATAGGTACGTTTTATGCTAAGCCTCAATAGTAGATTTAATAGTAGATTTAAGAAATTGTAAATTGGTTAGGTTGTTCACCTTAATTTAGAAACAAAGCATTTTGTGTTTCTCATAATGCTTTCAATTACATTTTTGAATTGTATTAATTTGTATTTGTTTGGTTTTGGCCTCCTTTTCCTTCATCAGCCTATTTGTACATGTAATATGACATTTCAGTACCATTGTACTAAAGCTTTGACAAACTCAACACAGCAGTACCATTTTGCCTTATGCAGCACCTCTTCAGGAATACATTTTGTTCTAGACCGAGAATAACTCGCCTAGTAAAAAGGAACAGTGAGATTACATCCTGGCCAGACAGAATTTATAGCCTACCCCTTCGGCAAGAGAGTAATTTTATTTGTTTTGTATTTTTTTTTCATTCATGTGTCCGTATATTGAAGTCTCCTGCCAGAGCTGGTCAGGTAGCAGGCAGCAAAGCATGTAATTGGCTGAACCACGAACATGGTATTGTCTCGGTTACACGCCGCTGTGTCATTGCAACTGCACAAATGTCCAGCGGTGTCTCAGCACAGCCTTTTCTGTGGCTAAAGCTTTTTCTGTGTGGATGCTGTGTTTTTGTCCAAATCGCAGCACTGCTTTCGGGGCTGTTTTGATGACTTTCCATTCAGATAGATCCCAGATTTATTAGCAAGACCACTGGAGTCTAGGGCAAGTAGAACTAATCCTTCACTTTCTCTGCCAGGCCCTATTGGGATCTGTGGCAGCTATCCAGATCTGGTTTGTTGCTATTGGTGCGCATCCTTCACGGTGGCGTGGATATTTTGTAATTAGCCACTTCATTGTCAGGAATGAATATATTGCCAACAGCATGTTCTGTACTGGACTGTACTTGGACTGTATTTGCAACATGCAATTGGAAGTAAACTGAGTTGTGTAATCTCATTTTAAACATGATTCGAAATGAGTTGTTTATGGTGTGGCATTGTTTTCTTCGTCCTGTTCCATGAAACAGGATTAAGGGAAAGTCTGGCTGACGTTCCCTTACTTTCCCTTCAAATAAGCCAGACTTTTCCTTAATCCTGTTTCATGGAACAGGACCCTGTACACTTGTAGAAAATGTTTACCAACAGCAGTTTTTTCCTGATTAAAATGAACTAGAGTTCAGTGTACAGAATGATGTTTGTTGGGTTGGCTTTATCTAATCAGTGCCGCCTTTGTCTCTT
This sequence comes from Hydrocynus forskahlii, assembly GCA_037974365.1. Classification (NCBI taxonomy): domain Eukaryota; kingdom Metazoa; phylum Chordata; class Actinopteri; order Characiformes; family Alestidae; genus Hydrocynus; species Hydrocynus forskahlii. The sequence goes on along the minus strand of JBBPCX010000135.1, from coordinate 9,601,756 downwards.
GTGAAATTATTAGCTGTAAAATGTATCAAGGTCTCACATTAGTAAACAACATCCCAACTGGGAGGTAAGACAATAAAAGAGTGTTATTTCTCTTCTTATTTTATGTGCCATAATATCTGCACTGGATTGCGTCCATTACATTTACTTAGCAGTAATTGATTATAGTTATACATGGCTATGGGAGTTATGGGCCAATTCCAGTGTGTGATATTTTTCATGTAGGCCTCTACAAATACTGATACATAAAAACTTATAAAATGGAGAAATGGAAATTTAAATCTACATGGATTGGCATTCTAGAGAAATAGCACATTTGTTTCTGTAAAATGCAGTAAAATGAATAAAGTACAAACATTTTCGCACAGTAGAACAGCCTTAAACATTCTGTTTCATTGTGCATCCCTGTTAGTTTATTGTTAATTGTACCTAGCAGCACTTGATTACTGTTGCAATACAACACAAGCCCTAGAGCAAACATAAGATTTCTTGATTGCTTTGTTGGACAACACTGTTATCGACGTAGCTGTCCTTTCCTTCTTCTTTGCTCTGTCAGTTCTGTCACAGCTATTGATTGTGCCATATCTTACCACATTTAGACTTTGAAAAGACATTCATTCATTATAAACTCGTTATAGAGGTTTCCCACAATATAGATGTTTCTGTTTGAGCTCTTTTTAGTTTTCTTTATGAAAAAAGTGTATAAAATTACAACATTCATCATTGTGTTGAAACATAGCAATTTAGAGTTTGTTAGTTATCATTTCAGTTAGTTATCAGGCCCTCACAAATGTTAAGAAAATGAATCATTTTGTAATAAATTATCTGGAAAATTGCTTTATGTTCAATGAAATTGCTTTATTATAAACGGAAAACATTTCATTGTGTGAAAAATCTTTCCATAATGCAACTATGTTCAGGTAACGAATGTTATGTTTCAGTGCATGTTCTGTAATAGTCAGCATGTTAATTACCAAATTTTACTCTGTATTCACCCTACTCTAGATATATCCCTTTTCTCACTAGCCTGTATTTCAGATTTGGAATGGTAGAGGAAGTGGTAGAAATGTTCTAGAAAGACCATGCGTTGGTATTTTGAGAAGAGGGGTTCAGTTTTCCTGAAACTCTTTAACCTTTGCATTGGTCTTCTCATCTATGCAGGATCACTTTGCAGGTCTTGCAACAGACCTGGAACCCAATCTTCTGATTGGGAGCAGGCATCGCAGTCCTCCAGCCCTCGTGTAAAGCCTTTTGTCAAGCTTTTAAACATATGGCTTTTATTCCTGTCCTTTTATGGTTGAACGGCAAGATTAGGCCATAAGAGGCAACAGTGCTTCTCGAGTTGTTTGTTTTTCTGGCTGCGATCCACCCTTACCCTTGATGCAGCGGGAAGACATAGATAAAACAAATTGCTCACTTTATTTTCTAATGCAATTGACATACCGCTCTCAGGTTTCAGGATGTGCTGTTAATCAGCGTTGTTGGAAGATCAAGTGACTACTCAAAGAAATTAAAAGCAGATACAGGGGAATGAGGCAGAGCGTAGGGTTACAGTCAAATGACCCAATTACAGTCATAAAGAAGCCCAATGCTGGGCTCTGATTTGCTGAGCTGGAACTGTGGTACTTCCCCCTTGTCTGATGCACCAGCAAGACATTTTCACTGCTTTACTGAAGTGTGCTGGTCATATGGTTTCATTGAAAGTGAAACCTGTCAAAGAACACTTCATTCCATTTACATTTATTATAGGAAAACGAACTAATTTTGTTGTTGCTTGAACTAGTGCAAATCAATTGTTTCTGACCAAAACCAATAAAAAGCTATAATATTAAAACCACCTGTCTAATATTGTGTAGGTCCCCCTTGTGCTGCCAACCAGCTCTGACCCATCAAAGTGTTAACTCAACAAGACCTTTGCAGGTGTGCTATGGTATATGGCACCAAGACATTAGCAGCAGATCCTTTAAGTCCTGTACGTTCAAGGATTGAACTAGCTTGTCCTGCACGTTTCATTGCTTGATCTGGTGGGTTGAGATCTGGGGAATCTGACCAAGTAAACACCTTGAACTCCTGGTCACATTCTTCGAACCATTCACAAATAATTTTTGCAGTGCTGAAAGAGGGCACCTCCTGTTAGGGAATGCCGTGTGTACTTGGTCTGCAACATTGTTTGGTAGGTGGTACAAGTGAATGTAACATCTACATGAACACCAGGACCCAAGGTTTCCCAGCAGAACGCTGTCCAGAGCATCACACTGCCTTTGCCAGCTTTCTTTCTTCCCATAGTGCATTCTGGTGCTATCTGCAATGCACCATAGTTGTTTGATATTCATCTGTTATTGAGCTCTTGCACAGTAGCTCTACTGAGAGACACATAGGCTAGCCTTCGCTTTCCAGCCACTCCATCTGAAAGTAGGGTACCCGTGACTCGGTCACTGGTTCACTGGTTGTCCTTCCTTGGACTACTTTTGGTGGGTAACCACTGCATACCATGAACACCTCACAAGATCTACCATTTTGGACACGCTACGAACCGGTGATCTAGCCATCACAACCTGGCTCTTGTCAGAGTTTCTCAGATCTTCATGCTTGTCTATTTCTCCTGCTTCTAACTCATCAACTTCAAAAATGAATTGTTCAGTTGCAGCCTAATACATGCCACCCCTTGAAAAGTAAACATTGTAATGATATAAACCATGTTGTTAATTTCAACAGTTAGTGCTTTTAATGTTATGGATGATGGGTGTACATTTTATCAAAAAAACCCCATTTGATTTCTAAGACTAGGATGTGTTTATAAACCCCTCTGGTGTACTCTGGTGTATTGGCTCCCATACAATTGCATTTCCCAGTACTATGTGAGAAATGCAGGTTTTGACAGATTGGCAGGACACTGAAGAAGAAGAAGGAATAATGCAATGACCCCAGAGCTATATTCCACCACACACAAGATTTAGCATTATTTTCAGAGTAGCGGTTTGTACCAGAGTGACCTTTTACTGGAACTATGATGGGCAGTTATATAGAAACACCTCTGTGATGCAGACAGTGAAAACTTCGCCACAGACAGACATGACCAGCTGAGCTTATAACCTCTATATCACCGCAGATGCTGTGTTAGTCAATTAATCTTGTTTATGAGATTTGATGACACTTTTTGACATATCCTCATCCTTGTACATTGATTAAACCAGTTGAAATGCTTCCATAATACATATCTTGATGGATAAGCTGTAACACAAGACTTTAGCTAATGTGATGGCATCAGGTTTGCTGTTCTAAAATTCCCATGTGACTCATCTTGGGTCATGGACTTTCTGTGATGACACAGCATGTGGGGGTCTGAAATATTATACACTGATGCAGAACATCCATTCATTGGCTTTGTTTTTCAAACCTTGTCTTCTAATCTGTTAAATGACAAGTTTTCACTTGATGTATAAATGCGTTTGGCAGTATTAGGTACAGATGACACAAGACCTTTCCCAGTTCAAATCACAAGAACAGACATTGCAATGTTTTTAAATGTGTATGAGTAATGTATTTTTTAATGCTCGTATATTTTTTACGTATATTAAAGTAATCATGGCTACCTGCACAGTACACTTGTTAAATGCCCTCTTGTAAAAGTAGTTTTCAAGGGATGAGGATTAATGAGATGTTTAATATATTAGGTGTTAATGACCACTAAAGCTTTAACTTATTCCCCAGTACTGAGCCATTACAGGCTTTTATCTCCTGGATTCAGAGCGCTGTGTCACTCACTGCTTTCATTACTCCTCAGACGGAGCTATCCATGGAGAACGCTGTTATGCACCAAGGCGCCCTGGGTGATCTTGTGAAGCTCCATCATGCTTTCCTATTTAACACACAGCTGCACCTCAGCCTGCACCAAACCATATTCTCTTTGTGCACTGGCATGCTGGGAGCGATTCCTGTGCGAGGGTTGTAGTGCTGCTTTGTGCAATCCTAAAGCTAATCTTCAGAAACCTAGGGCAGCATTGGGTAAGGATATGACAGTACTTCAAGTAAAACTGCTCCAGTTTTCATTGGTTGACCTTTCATTTTCTACGTTGGACCATAGCGAAAATGCTACTCCATGCCATGCTAATGTATAGTTTGAATACAGCGGAATTACCAACGATCCTTTTATGTCTTTCTTTGGTTTTTCATTAATGGTTACCGGTTGTGAGGTTCTGCAGCAGTATTTCCAGCTGCATAGCTCTTATGCAAGAGAAAAGATACCGCCCTTGATTCATGAGGATGAATCATCCCTCCACAATGACACTGAGATCGAGTTTGATAACAAGGCCAGTGGAGCACAGGAAACAAAATGGACAATCGCCTCCCAACCTAATGGAGTCCTGTACTTTATGTCCTTCATAAAACATACTCCTCCTCCTGTCCAGAGCCCATGCTAGAACACTGTATGACTTTTTAATGCAAGGTTAGCAAAGGGTTATCTCCAATCATTACAAGTTGTCATCGTGCTCTAGCATCCTGATTTGGTTCCAGGAGATGCATTTAAAGCGTCAGGGAAAACATCTAATATTGCCCGTACTCAAAATGCAGGCGATCAGTCAAGACATGCGCCCTTAGTATTGCACTGGGGCTATAAGTTTAATATAAGAAGCAATGGAAGCTCATACTCCACCATTTATCATCATTCAAACTGCATGGCTAAATTATTACAAACCTGCCTCAAACTGTGTAAAATTGTTGGATTGGTCTGTGTGATTTCTGAGACATACTGTTATCTATGAAAAAATATCAAAATACTGGACAAAGGTCTATAGATAATAGTGCAGGATATAGATAATAGGGCCAGTAGCATAAGGTGTATGCTGTGATGTGTCTGTGATGATTTAAGCCTATGGTTTGTATTATTTGTTTGTATTATAAGTGTTGGCCACAAGCTTTTATAATTTGTTACCTATGTTAGCCTTGCAGCTCCAATATAAAACTAAATACATTTTAGACACTAAACTTGTTGTAATTGGTAGGGAGATTGTTTAAAAATACATTATCTCTATCTTTGGTAATACAGTTTATATAATTTAGCTGAATATATCTCCCTCTGTTTAGGTCACATTTCATGTGTCTTGAATTTATGTCAGGTATGAAAGCAAAACAGGTCATTAAGAAATAATTCAGTCATGACATACATTGCTTGCTGCCTGAAATATCATATTGTTGTGCTAAGTGATAGATGTTCAATTGCCATGTTGGAATTTGATAAGATCAAGCTGCCATGGTAACAGTGTGAAGCTTTTAATTGAAGCAGAATTTAACAGGAGGTTATGGGGGTGTGGAACTGATTTAGTGTCATTTTCCAGTCAACCAAATGGAATCAATTGCTGCGACCCCCTTTATCAAATGCCTTTTAGTTTGTGTCAGACACCTGCATTGTAAGTTTGTAGAGCATCAAACACCAGAGTCCTATATTTAGGCTACATGCTATATTTTCTTTGTTATAAAAGTGTAGTCTCTTGCGGAACTGTCGATTCTCATGAGGGGTGTGAAGATATGTGTGGGTGCATATATTCTGACAGCCTTGATTCTTATGAAACACCTTTGTGCCAGTGTGCATTTTTTCCTTTCTTGTTAAAGCCTCTCTTTCTCGCTATTTGCCATGCTCAGAATGAGTCATCAGTCCACAGCTCGCTGGACAGCATCCAGATCCCTCTGTGGTGGGAATGGACAAAATAGCCTTGTGAAATCTGCCTCTTTAGCCAAGCACATTATTATATTCCCTCTTGCTCAGTGACATATTACATTGGGTTGGGGTCATTCATAATTGAATTTCTCAAATGTATGAGAAGTGCATTTTTCACTGTTATCCATGAGACATCTGCTTCTAAATATAAAACATAGTTGATACTGTGTATACAGCATTAGAAGATCAATTCATAAATCAATAAGTTGTATACTTTTACTCACTGATGCAAAATGAAGGGAGGGTATGTCATTCCTGCTTGAAATCAGCTGAGATAAATCTGTTGGATATAAACTGTAGGTGTGCTTTTTCACTGCTGTATGTTCAGTATGGTGTCCCAACATTGGTCCCCCTAACTTGTAAGAATGTGCAACCAAGTGTGTACAGTAGATTGCTATGGATTCTATGATTGCTGGGTATATTACTACCCGTTTGAAAATAACTATCCAAATTATGCATAGCGAGGAGATAATCACACACTGGTGAGCATGAGTGCAGCTTCACTAAGGGAACTCATTTAAATGTCACTTTTCATCTTTTTCAGATTCTATTCATAATTATATATTTATTATATTGTATTAAACCAAAATGTAATTTGAATTCCATGAGATTCTCTTGTTTGTTCAAGAAATATTGTGATTTGACAAATATATAATACCAGAATGTGTAAAGTTTGTGTCCTTACATTAGCTTGATGTGAAACGCTTGTCCTGTGTGCCCAGTGAAAATTCGATATTTTTAAATGGATGGCCCTCTGAATATGGCATTTAAGAAAACTTGGCGATAGTTATAAGATGCCAACCTACAGCCGACTGTTGTATTAGAACTACTATTTTTAATCATTTTTCTGAATTGGCAGTGTCTAATGCTTTTAGGTTACACTGCACTGTAGTCGGTGGCATATTTCACACATACAGTGTGACCTGTATTATCAGTCCACATTTTCTTTCACTTACTGTGTTTTGATGAGATTAAATGCACATTCTTGGTAAGCAGATAAAATCCAATTTCTTAGTAAGCAGTTTTCAGTTTAAGGGGCTGTCTTAAGTCACCCAGTCTGAATATGGCCCATAATGACTAGAAAGTTTAGCAGACTGAGTTGATGCTGTCCCATGATAGGACTAGTCTATTAACAGGGCCATATGAATTTGTGGCAACCGGGCCACCTCTCATTTTGTTGTTTCTGTATATCATTGTACATTTCCTGCTGTTTTCTGTTCTGTCCGTGTATTTAAGTTCTTTCTGTTTCTAGTTAAATCTGACATTTCTACGTAAAGAGAATGAAAACTGTTGTAACCTGTACTTCTTCTTTTTTCAGGTTACATGGAAGATTCCATGAACTGGCCCCACATTTAGTTCCCATGGACTACACAGATGATCCTGATGTTAAAATCCCTTTAGCTCTCATAGTCAACATGCCAGAACTTAAGGTACTGTGACCTATAATGATGTTGGGAATTGCATTCAGCCGAACAAGTACACAGCATAAAAAATGTTTTACCCTTGTTAAAACACCAAGGCACTTGTTTGATGACCTGACTGCACTTTACATTTGATATCAAATCTAATAGACACTTGCTTTTATGGTGTGAAATTGGTTTTTAATGGGCAGCCTAGCTTTGCTGTTTATATGATAAAGCACAGCCTGTGGGAGGAAGGGCGGATTACACCTCTGAGCTTGTGAAAGTTAACACTCCATGAGATAATCTCATTTCAGCGTATTATGTGAGCACTCTTTCTGTGGTTGTAAAGAGACATACGGTAAAAAAAAGCCTGTGATTTTAGAGTTAATCTTCTTTATTTGTAAAATGATCGATTGTACAATCCAATATAGGGAGGTTTGCCAGTACATAGTGATAGTGTGCAAATTACATTGTTATATTAAACATTTATTGTGGGTTCACAGCAGACTAAGACTGAATTAAGATGAATATAACCATTTTTAGAGAACTTTCCTTGACCTATCACAAGCCATCTGCAGCGTCAGCCTTGTCTGATGTTATAACCTCAGTCAGAGCCACCATAATGTGTCCTTGCAGATTATAAATTTGCAGCTCCCTGTAAAAGGTTGTGGTTAGAGGTGCTATAAACCTCACTCTTAGAGCTGCTGGATCCTGACGTAGACCTCTCAAACTGGAATTGATGAGCTCCTGACAGCCCCCAGTCTCCGAAAGTCCTTCATAAAAGTAAATCTCTAACACTCTGCCCACTTGGACGGCCTGCTAATTGCCCTAAAGTGATGGACAACAGTCTAAAGGCTGTTCACCTGCCATTATTCAGTGCTTTTAGATCCTTATACAGTGGTTTTAGATTCTTATACAAAATGTCATTTTCTTAAAAAATTATCATTTGAAAAGTATATTTTGTGGTTAAGGTTGCATTCGTCTTATATATAATTTAGTGAAATGTGCAAACTTTACACCCACACACACCCTCCCCCACACACCCACACCTATATATATATATATATATCTATCTATATATATATATATATGATGCATCA
>JBBPCX010000135.1:9565754-9593459 GCA_037974365.1 Hydrocynus forskahlii | reverse complement strand
AATACACACAACAACAACAACAACAACAACAGCAATAATAATAATAATAATAATAATAATAATAGTCTCCAGACTGGCCTTTCTGGATCCATTTTAATGAAAACAAACCACACCCATGATTGCCTTATGAATGCAGGCTGGATCCAGTGGCCTTACTGTATATAACAATGTTCTAGAACACAGGGGGCAGTAAGCCGTGCATAGGCTTGCACAGACTGTTCTATGGAGAATTGGAGCCAGAGCTTAGACCATAAGTTTGACCTCTTTCCTTGTGCTCATGGCACTACACCCAGAGCTGTTGAGTCAGCCAATTGTGCGGGGCATAAAAATTCCTTGCAGCCATTGGAGAGTTCACTGCAAGAGAAATATATGGGCACCAGCTCGGAGAGTCAGCCTTTCTCCATTTTACACGCTTCTCACTCAGCAGAACTGCCTCTCTTATGCACACACTATAAGTGCTACATGCGGTGCTGCTCAGTCACAGGCCTACATGCAGCAGTGTTCAGACTCAAGATTTATCATCCACTATCCTGCTCTGACAAATGTCTTGACAAATGGCACAGTACCTCAACATCTTATCTGTCCTTCACTGTTTCTCTGTTTTTGCTTGAAGATGTATTGCAGTGATGGTATCCATGTGTGTTCTGCAGGAAAACCCATTCCGAAACAGGATTGTGGAGTCCTTCTCTGAGGACGGCCTGGGGAACCTCAGCTTCAATGACTTTGTGGACATGTTCTCGGTCCTGAGTGAAATGGCCCCCAGAGAGCTAAAGGCCATTTATGCTTTCAAAATATATGGTAACAGAGCCTCCTTTCATTAGCACATATAAATGTATAAAACATCTCTCTTTATAGAAGTTTAACCTCTCCAGCTCGTGGCTTCAGTGGCGTCAATAAGCTTATATTTATCAAACCCTTCATAAGGATGCTGTTACATTATAAGAGACTGAAAAAGTTTCCTGCATAAACACTTGATGGTGTTTTGTTTACAGATTTCAATGTTGATAACTACATCTGCAAGGAGGACCTTGAGAAGACTCTGAACAAGCTGACGAAGGAGGAGCTGACTCCAGAGGAGGTGAATCTGGTGTGTGAGAAGGCTATTGAGGAGGCTGACCTGGATGGAGACAGCAAGCTCTCCTTTGCTGATTTTGAAAACATGATCTCCAGGGCTCCCGACTTTTTAAGGTACAGGGTGTTAGTTAATACTTTTAATATTGTCCACATACATGGAACAGCCATAACATTAAAACCACTGGCAAGTGAAGTGAATTCATTATCTTGTTACAGTGGCACCTGCTAAGGTGTTTGGTCTTGGGTTGTGTGTGTGTGTGTGTGTGTGTGTGTGTGTGTGTATGTGTGTTTATATGTGTTTGTGTGAGATAGGCAGACAGAGAGAAAGAGAGTGAAAGAGAGAGAGAGAGAGACCCGTCAGAACAGACTGTTCAGTGAATGCAAGGTTGCACAGAAGAAGCACAACTGCTTCCCCATCCATCTGACTTTCTCTCATTAGTGTCTATCTCTGGCCTGTTGATGGACATAGAACATTACCCTGGTTCGTAGTAATGTTAATCATTTTAGTGGCACTATGCCCTCATCAGTGCTGCACTCGAGTGCCACTGTGGCCTCTCATTAGAATGCAGACAAGCTGCCAGAACTGCTTTGTATACAGCGCACATTTATCGTCGGAGATTCTTAACACTGGAGCAATGTGAGACATAGACTGGCATTTCATATTAAACTTGCAAATCGATACCAATCATTTAAAAAATAACTCACTCCAAAATATTAATGTTGTTGAATGTATGAAAGCTACCCCAGTTATGATGCAAATAAGGTCAGACTAATTGGTGCTTGTTTATTTTCATTCATCATTAGCCACATCACAGGGTGAATTAGAAACATACACACAACATGTACAGAATGTATATGTTAAACACCAATTAGATTCCAGAAACAATTGAAGAGCAAATTGCCAAAACTCACTCAGTCCATTTTTTTTTTTTTTAGGTAACACTACTACTGGCACATTTTACATGACCTCTTCATGTGCAATAGTATAACTGACCTAAACTCAATCAGTCCTTGCATAAGACACGGTACAAGATCAGGCGAATTTCCCTAACTCACTCAGTCCACTTGCACAGTCGTGAGTGGTACTTACTTACCCAGGTCTCCCAGGCGGTAGATCATAAACAAAGATGGCTGTGTCATGTAGTAGAATATGAATATTAAACTTGTACATAATTTTAAGACACTGAATATCAATATCAATATCAAACTTAAAAATTGTTTTCATTATATTTTTTAAACAAATTTGCCCATTAAGAATTGCTTTCCAATAGGTAAAACAAGTAAAACACAATTTTCCGGAAAAAAAAATGCTTTTGGACTGAGTGAGTTTTGGAAATTTGCTCTTCAATTACCAGTGTCATGAAACTTTCTAGTGTCCAATGCTCGAATATCCGGGGTTGATAATTCTGAGGCCCCAAGCACAAATCCATCTAGAGTTACATTACAAATGATAATACATTTACTGTTCAGTACTTCACGTCTACAGTTAATTGCTGTAACTGTGAAGTCTCAGGGCAAGAAGAAGCCACTTCACCGGTCCATCCTTTTTTGTCTGAACTTCTGCCTAATCCAGCATCTCCTTCTCATCAAACACTTTTTCACCTGTCTTTCTGTTTTGGGGAATCACTAGAATACAGACATTGCATGGTTGGTTTCGGGAGCAACATTATGGCGTTACTAAACACATATTTTTCCGTGTCAAAAATGTAAAAATACATGGTTTGGCATGGTTTATTTGTTTATTCAGCCTTTACTATAAAAACAGTTGTAGCCAGCAGGGGGCACTTTTACTGCTGGGGCACCTTTTACTGCTGGCTGTAAAGAATGTATTAATTGTAGAGACTACCACTACCCAGATGAAGATAAAATCATTAGCATATAACCGCTGACAATGGAAACTCTTTGAAAAGTTAACTTGAACATTTCTTTTCAAAATTTCCTTGGGCGCACTTGTCATGAACTGTTCATGCAATATAGACTAAAGGGCAGCTGCCATTTTCAAATTAAAAGTAGAAAACAATGAAGAGCTCTAATGACCACAGCAATAGCTTACATTGATTAGGCATGCTGTTTGTTAGCAAGCAATCATGAGAGCGACAAATGTTTTCCTATGTATTCAAGTCTAACAATTGCCCTGTTATTACTTTCTATGTGCCTACTGAAATGGCTTGGAATAGATCAGTGATATTGTAATGTTTCAATTGTTTAAAACATTTTATAAAATCTTATGTCTGCAAGAAATCTGCATCTTACATGTTATATAAGTATGTATTGTATATACTTCATATGTTGCTAATAACATGGAACAGAGTCATCCCACTTTAATCAGCCACTATGTGCTGAATCTTTGGTACTAGCTTAGCTTGCCTGCACCCTCTGAACTGTATGCCTCCTACTGTAATTTGACTGTGAAGCATTTCAATGCATTTTATGGGGCAGCCGCTTCTCTGCGCAACATTTACAAGCTGTTGGGACTACACAGCTGTGCCTCACTGCCACAAAGGGAAGGAGAGTGACAGAAGGCCGACGTGCTCTGCAGTTTAGAGTTGTGGAAAAAAAGCCATCTCTGTGTCCCTGATATACAAGATAATTACTAGAGACAAATTAATTAGACTTTATACTGTTGAATAAAAAAATAAATAAATAAGAGTTTGATGTAGAAATGAAAGTCATTGTTAAAGCTTCAAATCATACTTTTCACTCCATTCATTCCATATTGAGGCAAAACCGCCTGTTTTGTATTGTTTTTTAATATCACGCCTAGTTTTTGCATAAGGATGAAGAGGTAGGGAACAGTCAGACACAGACAAAGAGGAGATCTCATTTTGAATGTTCCTTTCCTCTGGGTAAATGTTAGTCTGACTGGGGCTGAATCCTGCCTTGAGTAGGGCAGGGATGTAGGTTAGACACTCACAGTCACATAGTGCAGGGCTGCCTTATCATTGATCTGTTCTGTTCAAGTAGTTTGTGATAAATTTCTCGGTTAAAACATCATTAAGAAGAGGAAGCCATGTGGTGGGCAGTGGCGGCAAAGAGTGTGGGACAAAAAGAGAGCACCGCACACACAGGGAACATTCTGGAGAATCAATCTGCCACATCTCGTGAAGTACAGCACAATGGAGCGTGCAAAATGGCTCAGACGTTGTGCGAGGGCGCTTCAGCAAAAGCTCTTACTGAATCCAGCTACACAGACACATTCATCGTGGTTAATGGGTATTCAAGGATGAGGGTGGAAATAATGTATTACACACTCCAGAGTAATGCAGGAGAAACCTACACTGTGTTGTCTAATTGCTTTGGTGTAATGTTTTGTAGGAAAAAATGTTTTTGCTTATTTATTTGATGTTTTTGCATATGAAGTGCATGGAAACCAATTTTGGATCAGGAAAGGATGAGTTTAGCATCCAAAACGAATGGCCAGGGACTTGTTCTAATTAAAAAACAACAGAAGTTTAGTATTTTACCAGTAATTGCACTTATTTCAAGAGTAATTCTCTAATCAGAGAGAAAATATATTCAAAAGTCATCTGTTCCACTTTCTGGTTCTTTTCCATTTTCCATTTGCTTTTATATCTCATTGTTCTAGCAGACAGACATATGGGCAATTGGAGTCTTCTGTGCATTCAGACCATGTTTATGGTGGAGTACTGCAAGGTTATAAATCAGAATGTGACATAAATTTGTTCCTTTTTTTTGTGTTATTGCCTCTGTTCTTTCTGTAGGGTTCTGTTTTTTTAGACCAAGAAATACCATAGTTGTGCCAAGTTGGTGAATTAATTAAAGTATTAATTGTGAATTAATTTTTTTTTTTTCACCCCTCCCCACATTTTCTCTCATGCAGCACTTTCCATATACGAATCTAAGAGGGCTTTCTACTTCAAGAGAGATTATTCAGTTGAGCTCCATTGGAGTTCCGGACTGCAACTTGGAAAACCTTGGAAACATAGAGACCATAGTAGTGCCTGTCCTCTACAGCTCTGAAGAGTTTTCACCTGGTCCTTTACAAACAGCGCTCACCTATTGAGGAAACAGGATTTTGGATCTCTTTGGCTCTGTATTTGCCTTTCCTTTTTCTTTTTTTCCAAGGAAGCACATTTTACATAGAGGAATACTGACAAACTGCATGACTTTTTTCAGCTGGAAAAGTTCCACCACTGGGTCTAATTTTCAGAATGGAACAAAAGAAGAACAGTGGAGTCTTAAGATCTGTGTGGGGTATGTCCCATGTACCCCTGTGGTCTTTGAGGAAGACTAGGATGTGGACTGCTCTTACGGTCTTATTGTTCTGTCTTTGTTGGTCTCATGACATACGTGACACCACTAGACATGCTTCAGACAGACTCCCCTCCTGATGTCTCTTCTCATCCAGGATTATGAAACGTGGTGTAGAGATGGACAGAGGTTGACGGAAGATAGAAGGCAAGAAGAACAGGAGTAAACGTGTCGAGTATGGAAAGGGGCCGAAAAAAAGAGGGCTAAAAGCACAGCACTGGCATCACAGTCAAGAAGACATCTTTTATACAGCTATGCAATCTTTCTCAATGAAGTGCATGAGTTGCGTTAAGTTTGCCCCCTCCTCCCTGCTATAAATTGCTTTTGATGTTTCTTATCTTTTCTCTTACTGCTTTTAGGACTGGAGCATGACGACAATCATATCAAACTGTTCTCCAGTTGAACGAAGGGCTCTGTCATCTTGTCTTATATTTAGCCTTTCCCAATCGATACATTTTTTTTCCTCCTTCTCCTGTATGAATGTGACATGTGATAGCTTCACCTGTCTCTTAGTGTCAACATTTTGTTTTCCCGTATTTGATGTCATAGAGGGCATTTGACTTACCTTTGAATAAATAATTTTCTGTCGTTTGTTGACTGCGTGCATCTCTTTTGTGCTGACTGGCCACGTTGACACCAACTGGAGGAATATGAATATGACATACAGTCCAATTTGTATAATATTGATTTTTATCTGCAGTCGCACGCCTGGATTTCTACATAGCTTTCGTATCTACAACTGAGGTAACTGAGAATAAGTTCCATTATTATGGGGATTATTTACTTAATGGATCGTGCTCATAAGAAAGCCTGAAGAATGTTTGTGCTACAATTACTGTCTTGATAGGTTTTATGCATCATGTGGTACAGACAAAACTTTTGTATTGATCTGATACTGCAGAATGATTAACTCTCATAATGGTTATGTACAAGACAGCTGAAAGCAAACCAAAGGGACCTCAGAAAAAATACACTCTCATTACTACTTACTACTGCACATGGGTCCCTTTACTGTCCTTTCTCGGCCTAAATCCCCAGCTTCTGCAGCCAACATCCGCCTGCCTTCTCAATAAAGATGGACCAGTGATTATTCCTCTGCACCTCCTGTCGTATAACCTGTAATGACTTTTTAAGTTGAATGAGATCGTTAGGAGCAGCGCTGTCTCAGCACTCAGCAGCATGATTATATCCACACACTGGAGCGCGGTAAATCTGGGTCTGGAGATGCACAGGCAACTGTCCTTGGCCATATTAGCCGGGCTAAAGATTTATAGTAACCTCTCCCCCACTTAACAGAACAGAGCTGAAATGGAATCAAAATAAAGTCATGAGTGAGATTTGTGTTAAGTGGGAAGCAATGTGGCCATGCAAGTAAAACATGTTTTGTATGTGTGTACATGTACAAGGGAGCACATGTGCCTCAGGCAGAACTATTATCAGAATCTTCATTCGTTTGTTTTTGGTTTTCAGTAGACTTCCCTCTGGACTCGTGTTAGGTTACGCCTTGTGTTAAGATTCTCATATCTTAGAAAACTGAAATTGTATGTAGGAATATGAATATAAAACTACTCAAATGTCAAGTACAATTTACAATATATGTAAATTGTACATGTCACAAGCTGTACCAAAGATGGACCGTAGTCTAAAATATGCCATATATGACATGTATTATGCATGAGAGGGATAAGGGATATAACAAAGATAATAATATGTCTATATTTTTAGATACAAGAACACCCCTGAAATGGCTAGCTAGGGTGCAGTTACCATGTTTATTAAGCGCTTTGCCTTTAGCTACACCCTGTCCTAAAAAAAATCCTCCTGTGGGTTTGCATTTATTACAGCAAGAGTTTCCAGGCATACAAAATGATATGGCTAAAGGAAAGATTTGAGAGAGACAACTTTGGAGTCGGAGTGGAGCAGTGTGCGCTCATTAGGGGAGGCAGCCCGCGCTAATATGCCGTTAATTCCTCCTGCCGTTACCTGCAGCTCCCTTTATGAGGCCTGTGTTAAAATCTGCGGGGGGATGTAAGTGCTGATGATGCGGCTTCATTAATTACGCTCCACAGCCCGAGCAGCTGCTGATTTAGATCCCAATAGGAAGGCTTCTGTTTGAGTCTGATACAGACACGCAGCCTGCTGGACTGTAAAGTAGCCATTAGAGCATTGATTCCCTGGCCTCTGGTGCAAAGTGGGGGCGTCAGCGTCTCCGCTCAGATGAACACACACACACACACACTGCTTGCTGGCCTTGGTTGCCCTTTAATCCATATTTGACCATTGTGGAGGTGCAGGATGATGTCTTGGCATTTACCTGTGATTTTTAAAAGCAACTTAATAGCAATTAGAACTGCACTCTTAAAGATTATGCTGCCAAAAGGCTTTGTTTAGAATGGTGCAGTAGAAGAACCTCCTTTGGTTTCCTAAAGAACCTTTAAAAAAAACAAATGCATGAGTATTGGTGCCATACAAGGTTCTTTTAATGATGCCATTTAACTATTTTTGGTTCCCTGCAGAACCATGTTCAAAAACAGATTTGTGAGAGTGAACAGCTTTTTTGAAGGCTTACAGAACCCTCACAAAATATAAAGAACATTGACATCAAGTCTGTCATACTGTATTACACAAGTCAGTTTTTAGCCCTGTTCCTGGTTCTCTGTGTTGGAAGGTACATAATAATAGCAACCTAGATAAAAACTAGGTCAGGATCTAAATGTGTTTGTCTCTTGTAATGATGTGACTGAGGCATAACTGGGAAACAAAACAAACAAACACAGTGTTTCTTTGTTTGCAGCACCAAGACCTTCCTGCTAACTGACTCATATTTTTATATTCACATTTGACTTATACTTCTGTTTGTTTGTTTCATACAGTGCCAGTGATGCTTGGCTTCTGTACCAGATGTAATCTCTCTCTCTCTCCCTGTCTCTCTCCTCTGGTTTTATTTCTAAATCCACTCACACACACACACACACACACACACACACACACACGCAAACACAGACCTTGTTTCCTGTAATGCCAGGATATGAGTTTCTATTCATTACTCGGCATGTACCTACCTATATATAAAAATCACTTTTAAAGCCTAACTTTAAAAATTTTGAAATGTTTTCAGAATGAATTGTTGGCGTTAGCTACGTTTTTACTGGTTTTAGACACATGCACACACACAGACATAGACAGAGACAGAAGGAGAGAGTTGAGGACAGTTGTTAAATCAGCCTGTGCTGATGACTCTCTTATTTATGAGTTCAGCTTCCAACAAAAATAGGATCAGTCATTGCTGACAGCTTTACTGCCCCCCTTTACATGAAAATCCTGTCAGACACTATTTTGTCCCTTGAGTTTGTGTAGAAATGTGCAAATCATACAGTGTTGGCTCTTCAGAGAGACAGAAAGTAAACAATGAATTTCCTTTACACATAAATCGTGTGCCTGGACGTCAGTTCTACACATTATACTGAGAAACTTTTTCTGAAATATGTGGCTAGCATCATGTTTATTAAGCCCTACAGTGAGCATGGAAAATACAGTGTGAACCTGCATATGAATCATAGTCTGCTTCAGCATTTACTACAATGACAAGCTCCCCAGTTCACCAGTTTCAGTCAGGAGAATCCTCAACTGTTCCTTGTTACCTCTTGTTTTTTCCTATTTTCTCCAAAGTCCATCATGTCCACTTCTACCTGGTAGCCAGGACTCCTTCAGTCACATGAGACCATGTATGCAAAATCGCTGCATCTTTTCAAACTGCTGCTGTATGGCATCATTATACAGCTCAACACACTTGAATGAGAATGTGAGAGAGAGTTGATTGACACTGTTCTTCATCTTTGTGACTGTACACTTTTACATGTGACCTAAAGACGCATCTACTCACGAATACTGCATGAATATACATCCTACAGTAGTGGCTGGGAGTCTTGTGGGCTTGGTTAGCATTCTGCTTCAAGCATGTTGAGCTGTACAATGCGGTGTTAGCAGCAAATCGAAAAGTTGCAGTGAAGCTGCATATATGTGGTTTCATGTGACTGGTGGAGTCCTAGTTACCTGGTCAGACATGATAAAACTGGCGTAGAAGATTAGAAAAATACAACAAACAAACAAAAAAAAATCCTTCGGTAATCAAAGTGTTAAGAAATATTCTGTAAAGAATTTGGAAGAAGTCCAGCTTCTTGTCAAAGAATCAAGTGACTGGAAGTTTTGAGAAGCTTATCCCTGAATAATGTAGTAACTGTGGGCTTAGCTTTCCAGCATTCTTTGCCATTTTATTGTTGTTTTTTTGTTAGTTTGCTCTTATATGTTCACCAACAGTTCTGTTATTTTTACCCCACTATATGTTTCAAAGGATTTTTCATGTTCTAACTTTAATGGTGTTTTGTGTTTCTGCTAACTAGTAATGTTATTAATCCTGTAGTAATAACTACTCCTGTAATGTTATAATAATAAACATTTGATCACTATCTTAGTTTAATGACTGGTGAAAGTACAGTGTGACTGATAAGCAGTATTATGTTGCTGTAAAAAAAAGCATGATCATTCTCCAAATTCTGTGACTGTACACAGGAACATTCAAACATTTGCTACCAGAAGCTAGAGTGATTTGGAATCAATAGTATTTAGAAATACAGTAATGTATTTTACGACTGATCATTGCCTGACAGTTCAGGTCACATACAGCACTTGTACACTTACTGGAAACTAGATGTTTTCATAGCTGATGTTTTGGAGGTGCAGGTTCCTGTAAATGGTTAAAAATAAGGTGAGATGTCTGATTGGTATGAAACTGCACTAGCCTACATTTGGCAAATCTGTAAAATAAACATGTATTAAGTATCGCTTCAAGTGACTGTCTTAAGTTGTTAATCCTGCCATTAACATGTAACATATGTCATAATTGTCATTACTCTGTGTTTAAATAGCACTAAACTGCATAGCTTTACTCAGAATGGGGCAGCTGGTAGCCTAGTCATTAGGGCGTTCACCCTGTGCTCAGAAAGTCATGAATTTGAATCCCAAGACTGCTAGTGGCACCACTGATGTACCCTTGAGCAAGGTGCCCTCCCCACACACTGCTCCTGGAGCGCTGTGTTCCTGGCTGCCTGCTGCTTCACTTGGTGAATGGGTTAAATGGAGAAGAAGAATTTGTGCTGTTCACATGGTGTGCTGTGGTGTATTCACGTATGATGGCAGAATGGTCACTTGACACTTTATTGCTATGCTGTCTTAAAAAGTCAAACTTCATGCGGCTTTTAGGACACAGTTGAGTTTATAAAAAAAGATACAGATGAGTCAGTTGCATTACAGTTTAGTAGGTAAAGTATTGCTATACAAATGGTATTGGAAATAACTGGGCTACAGCGATGAGAAAACAAGCTGGATATTATATGATAATTAAAGAGATAGTTTCCCACTCTCTCTCAGTCAGGAAATAGAACAGGCTTTAGATATGCAGACACTGATAACTGCCTATTTATGGTGAGTAACCTTCCTCAGAGTCAGAGGAAAAATCTTACTGAGCAGATTACATTACAGCCTACAATGGAAACAAATTACAGCATACTTAACATATTACACACCGAAGTAATGCTGAAGAAATATGAAACAGTTTGTTAGTAGATCATTAGTTTATGCTAGTGATCTAACACTTTGTTACACACATTTCAGTCTTTTTATTGATTTCAGACTGATTTTTTTAAACACATCATAAAAGATTACAGACTAGTTTACACAGTTCAAAACTAATCAGGACACGTGTTTTGGTTTCAATCGCCCCCGTTTGATTAATCTAGCGCCTCATGCTAGTGTTAAACACCTCAGGGATTTGGTGAAGCATTGAAATTTGGTAGATGTCAGCTCTGGTTAGCCTGTGTCTCATTTTGACTAATTTATCATATGAAATGAGCATTTTTATTAGTCAGGGGTTGCCCCTGTGGCTTTGAATGTTACACATGCAAAAGTCAAGTTAGAACTGACAAACCAAACCTAAGAATCTGAGTTATTTTGACAAGGGCTAAGTCGTGATGGCTAGCGACTGGATCAGTGCATCTCCAAAATGGCAGGTTTTGTGGGATTTTCCCAGTTTGCAGTGATTAGTACCTACCAAAATGGGCCATTAAGACTTCATGAAGAAGCTCCTTTCTTCAATACCCACCTTACATCCTCACTACATGATACTCGGAGGTGATAAGAACATGGTAAAAAAATTCTCTTTGATCAACCCCCTCTAAAATGGCACAGACTTTTTTCATGAATCAATACAGCTGTACCAACCCTTGGGAATCTCTACACCCAACAGATGAGCAGTTCTTCTTTTTTACATGTCCTTTGTCTCATTTTCACATAAAGTATTTTGTCATAGATAAAATGCTTTTTCCTTCACTTGCGTTTTCTGAATATTTGAGCAATGTAAAGTCAGATCCCAACCCAAAACAATTTCTCCCGACCCAAAAAATTCTGTCCCTGTAAACCACCATCCTAGGGACCCTTCACTTCTGTCAGACTCTCAGTTTTGTACCTGTATCACTTAATGTATAGATCTGTTTCTAAAAACCACTGAACAAACTTTATGAAAATTATATTAAAATCAGTAGATAAACATGCATTGTTGCATAGTTAACATTAGACATTGGCACTAAATGTACAAAGAAAATGCTGGAATGCAGACAGAATTGAGTTTTATAACTGATTAGCTGCTGACAGCTTTGGAGTCTGTGCTGCCATCTGTGGAGCTTGGGCAGCAGAGTATATACCATATACTGCTCAAAAAATTAAAGGGAACACTTAAACAGTCATGCTGTTGTTTAAGTGCTCCCTTTAATTTTTTCAGCAGTTTATATTCCATCCATACATTGCAGTGTTATACAAACGAGACAGTGGAGGTACATAGGTGCATTAAAAATGTGATTATAAAATTGTGACTATAAACCGCACTCTTTGAAATAAAGGTGCCAAAATTTTTCAGAGTGATTTTGCTTTTCCATACTTTACAGCAGACGGTTCTATGTGTGTGTGTGTGTGTGTGTGTGTGTGGGGGTGGGTGGATGGGTGAGTTATGTTGGGAATACATCTATATCTGTAATAGAGCATCTTTAAGAAATGCAGTTTAAGATTTCAGGGTGCAGGAGGTCTGACGCTTGTTTTCCAAGCTTGGAGACACTTGTGTTTCCTCACTGTGTGGTCGCCTGGACATGCTCGGCCCACGCTGTGTGGTTGTGACTGATAGTATCGTCTGTCAGGAGATTTATGGTGCAGCACAGGCTGCCCACTGCGGCCCACCAGCTACCACATTCAGGCTAATGAGAGTGGGAGTTAAATGGACGTAATGGTTTGCTTCCCACCTCCCCACAAATTTTGCTGACTACTCCTAACAGGCTAGACCACCTCTAGCCCTATTTTCAGGATCAGAGAAAAAGAGGTGATTCCTCTTTGATTTAAATTTGGAAGGAGGAGCTGACAGATCAAACTTACTGATACTAGATCAAGTAAAAGTAAAGAAAGAGCAAATTACATTTTATTGTAGCTGAAATCCAAATTTTCTCAAATCTTATGGTTCCGTGCTATACTGAAATAAGTACTGCAAGAAATGTACATGCCTTAAATATGTATAGCATTTTAACCTGAATAAAATTAATTACATTATGATTATTAATGATAATATAAAATTAAGGGTATTAATCCAAAGTAAGTAAACTGAGAGGAAAAATTGTGTTGACGTATTTTATTTGTGTGGAAATGATGTACACATTTGAATCAAGTATATTCAATGCATTGCTTTGTATGTGATTATGGCGTTACTGTCTTCAGTTGTCTAACGTGTCTTAAGCATCAGCTGGACATTTCCTTAATTAAAGCCATTAAAGCAAATCTATATTTAATACAAAGTACTCTCAGTACAGTCAGCCACCAGAAGCTAAATTCGATTTCTATATAACTTTTATTAAGTTAATAAATATTTATGCCAAAAAACATACAGTAAAATAATTCTAAACAATAAAAAAAATTACTCAGACACAGTTCAAACATTTTCATTTGAAAGTACCAGAGATACCAATGACATAAATAAAGTGTCGAAACTGACTGTCAACCATTAGTGTAACTCGTGTTTTTATGTGCTTTTTTGTAACAGCTGGTTTCGAAAGTGAGTACTGGGTCATTTTTTCCAGTGTTCAGGGTGTAACCATTTCCATTTGTCACCCTGCAGGAAGGAACATGTCAGTTATTACAAAGTTTAAGGAAATTATTCACTGGTCCTATCTGTGTTTGCTGGTAAAAAAATTAAGCATTGATGAAATAATGAATTGACTTGATCACCATCAACTTTATGACTTTTCTTAGTGTTATACATTTTGTTTATGATAAATGAAGTACACACTTAAATTCAATGCAGTGCTCTAATTATACTAATGTACATCCTAAGGTAAAGTAAACGTTTTATTTTGAATTTAACCTTTAACACAACCCCTTCTGTATTAACGAACAGACTGTTTAAGCATAGCAACATTTTCTATAGTCTATCTAGTATTACATAATTAATTTTAATAAATTAGTAGTATTAGGCAGTCACTCACCTTAATGCCCCATGTTGACTCACTGGCCTTCGGTTTGCATGCGTCTAGCGACTCATACGGCTTCCTATGGGCAGGGGACCCTTTAGGATTGCTAGTGTGTCGTGGTTCAGGAATCTGCTCATACGTATTCTCTTCTGTGACAAACCGGTTTGGTATGGGTTCACAGGGCACCTCGGCATACGTAACATCGCTGTTCTGTGTTGCCATGGTGTGCTTGGTGTCTCTGGGGTGGCCGGGCTGGCTGGCCAGCTGATAAAAAGAGTCATTGCATAGCTTATCCAGACTGTGGCTCTGTGCTTGGTTGGAGGCCTTTTTGGCATGAAACTTAGGGGACAGCTGAGGTGGGCTGAGGGAGGGTGTGTTTAGCTTGTATGAGCGGTCTTCCTTCGTGTTATCATCCAGGAGGGGGAGTGATCTGCTCCTGCAGTCCGACAGATTGAGTTCTGAGTATACGGTGCCTGGTCCCGGAGTGGGGCTCCTCTGGGCTCGACCCCTTTGTGGGCCAGGCACGCGGGGGGCTCCTCTGTCGTTAACCCATGCAGCCTTGGAATCACTTTCTTTGGGCTTTGGCTGTTCCAGCTGGGCGTACAGAATCGTCTCCTCGGAGGCGTTCTTCTCCTCCAGTGAACTCATCTTGAGTGGGGTGGTTCTTTTCGGAACAGGAGGTACTGCCTGTGCAGAGCAATTAGAACCAGTGAGATAAAACTCAAAGCTTTAATACATTGGCACTGTGAGAAATTGTGACTACAGGAACAACTTCAATATAATAGGGAATGTAAAAAAAAATTTTTTTTTAAAAATTATGAATCATTTCTGTTGGGTCATTCTGAATAAAAATATTCACACAATGTAGATGGCAAGGTAAAAAAAACAAAACAAGGCTTCTGAGTCACAGGCTTTTGGTATGACCGTCAGAATAAATGTACAGTATTTTGTTATATTCATTACTGCACATACATATCTGAATGAAGTAACTTCTTTTTGTCTTTGTAACTTAATATCTGAATCATAACTTTGAAGTTAAATGAATGTAATGACTACCCGTTGAAGAATTTGTCTTTCTGTGAAGTTATGTAACATACCTGTGTGTTCCTGTTGCTCCTGGCTGGTACTGTAGGAGGCTGCTGAGGCTGGCTGGGTGGCTGCTCAGCACGCTGGTTCCACATAGACCTTGCTGCCTTTACATTTACCCCTGACTTTACCTTTGGCTCGAACTGCACCACATCGTACAGATCACTCATAGATGACTACAAGAAAAACATAGAATCATTATGCTGTAAAGTGAAACAAACAATTTTTCAGTTATGTATATTCACGGCAGCTCCAAGTCATTAACCCTGTATTATGTAAGGGTATGTTTTCCCACATATCAATTCTTTAGTGTCATAGCTAAAATTATAGATTAGTTTCAAAGTAGTTACTGAATAAGTAATAATAAGGAATAGTATTTGCACTATTACATATAATATATTTTTAATATAATCTAAAATAAACTGGGTGTGAAGAATATGATGTACCTCGAAACAAGACTTTGTTAGATACTCCCCAAACGGCTCAATGGGTCTAGTCTTGTAATACGCGATCAGGCTGGTAAGTGTATCGTGCATCTCTGTGTCTCCCGTCACGATAAACTGGCCCTCCTTATTTTGGTTGATGACAAAGTGCCGACACCGGTCACGTCCTCTGAAAAGATATGAGAATGTTTTTCACCCCCCGAAGGTTCTAAGATTTCATTTGAACGGAGGCCTCAGACTTTTCAACCTCTCCTTTGTATAAGGGAAATGCAAATTATGTAGAGAAAGTTTTACAATATGTACTGAGAGGAGACATCTGAAACGTGACGTCTTTATTTGAGGAATGGCTTCATATCAGGTGGATAAACACATGCATACTCACTTATATGAGAGGATGTATCCAGTGGCTTTGTCGCTAAGGCGAATGAGGAAACAGCCAACTTCTTTATCTCTCAGATGATCTTCTGCATCCCTACATAATCAGAGCAGCATAAAATTAACCTTGTTTTTATTTTTTAAAAACCTATTCTTTGATTTAATCTGACTTTAACCAAAGACAGAAAATTGACACGTGTACAATATATTTTAACAGGAACATTTTTTGCTTACTAATTTGCTTACTAGTCTTTTGTATTCCAACATAAATGTTTTACGGCTCAGTGGGGTTAGGGGCATTTCTAGGCATAGTCAACCTGTGCAATTGCCTAGGAAGGCCCTAGCATGGGGGCATTCGAACGAGTGCGAACACCCGTCTTCCTCCGTTAAACAAAACATATCAAAAACTCCCCTTGACAAAAACTCGCCTAAAGCACCAGAATGGCTAGAAACGCAAAAGGCCAGTTATTCAGAGTTACCTGCGGCAGATGGATGAAATACTAATATGATGTAAGGCATTGCCGAAAAGGTTTGAATATCAGGATATTTACGGGTATGATTCCCCTAATGTCCCATAATCTGAGTGAACAGTTGTTCACACAAAAGTTGAATCAGTCACGTAACTACAATAGCAAGCACTCATATGCACACAAACAGGAAAACCTATTGTAAACACATGTATAAAATATCTTTTACCATTAGTTATCATTTCCTGGCCGCTTCACTGAGTCACTCTATGAACTGATGAAGCACTCTATGAAGCACTCTATGAACTGATATTAACAATTTATTGACAGAAACTCAACAGCCCTGCGATTCCAATCATCTAACTGGACCAGAAGAAATGGTCCAAAACTGACAAAGAAGTGTGTTTCTTTTTACTCGTTATCTCTGTGATTCTTACTTTCTGCTGATGAAGCCCTGGAACCAGGCGGGGAAGTTTCCTTCGTGGAGGATAAGAGGAGCCTGGGTCTCAGTGAACCACTTGAGGGCCAGCTCTCTCAGCTTGCTCTCTGTGCTGTCCGGCTGGCTGTCCGCTGCGGGCCGTCTCTGCTCCATCCTCACACGCTTCTGGACACAGCCAAAGAGAAGAGGCTCTAACACAGGAACTGAGCTCAGCCTGCCCTCAACGTTACACTTGCACCAGAGTGGATCCACTCTGTCGCCCTAATTTGCCTATTTTCCACCTGGCGTCATAAAATGCCGTGGCCATCTCAACACAGCCATTGTTCTTGTTTATCTTGCCCAAGCTGGTCAAAGCAACGTGGTTATATTTTACTATCGCCGCCCATACTCCAACCCAGAGGGGTAAAAAAGTGCGGTCCTATGTAAATTTAGCATTCCATGGGACTGATCGCTACTGTTTCTCCTGTCTTATAGTAAGGGTTATGAAAACAGTTACTGTAACAGCTTGACTTCCCAGAAAGCGCCATGGCTCGAAAATCCTTCCAAGAGCGATTATCTCTACAAACACACTCACAAATACAAACACTGTACTCTTTGGGTAAACTATGTCTTCTAGGATAAGAGGGAATATGAGGGTTTCATAAAAATATGTCTAATTATACATATTTGAATCTGAGTGAGGCATTCAGACACATACTCATTTGTATTACTCTATCTTAATATTACATCTTAAACTTGTATGCTTACTACCGAGTTCACTTTAAGACTTACCATTTAATATCTCCTATAAAATTTTGGACAACTATTATGACCCATACAATGAAGTTATATAGTTACACTGGATGAGAAGTAGCAGTGTTGACCTTGTAGTTTAAGGGCTTAAGATATGCTAAGCCAAACATCAGTTAAAAATCTCTGAAAATATTTACCTTCAGGCAAAGCATCAGGCAGGACTGGAACCTATGTGGTTTAGGCCTCTTCTGCTCCATTGATTGTCTTCTAGTGAGGTAACTGAGTTGAGGTTTGAAGCTACACTGCCCAAGGCACTGTGTATTGTGCCATAGAGTATCTGAGCACAAACACAATGACATATTTATTTCTACAGCAATAGACACCAACAGATGTAGTAGATTTTCCTCGACAACACAGGGCGGCTACATCCCAAAAATATATATATATATATATATATATATATATATATAAAAAAGAAAAAAAAGAAAGATAAAAAAATTGCATTTAATTATAAAAACAATATTAACTTTATAAGACAATAGAAGTGAATGTATGTGTTATTATAAATCCACACACACAAACACACACATGAAGCTGGTGGAGACATACCTGTTGTTGAACGTTGTAGCATGTAGTATGATTTGAGTGTCATGATGCTGAAGGTAGAAGTCCTCTTCAGCTGCTTCAGAGGAAAGAAAAGGCGTTCTGAAGGTGTACATACAGTTACAGGGCTGTTATACATTGCTGACATTTACATTACACACTGTTCCGTGGGGCCTGGAAAATTAAACGTGTTGTGCAAGGGTAAAGTGAACAGCTCATGTCTGGGTGACTGAGACTGCAAGCGGAGAGGAAAAAAAAAGAACACACACACGCACACACGCGCGTACAAACAGAGATCTAAGGGTTTTCACCAGCTTATAATTTCCTGAAGAGAAATGGAACCGAGCAGGCAGAGGAAAGAAATGCGGTCTCCTTGTGCGCAATCACAGTGCGACTGTTGCCAGCAGTGGATGAAGAAGTTGTAGGCAGTCAAACTAGCTGTAAGAAAAAGTGTGTGTAATTTACCGTAATATTGTTCATACCTTACGCCTCAGTAAGGAATCACTGAAAGCTGAGAGTTGGTGCAGCAGCAACAGGGGCTTTTTTTTAAAGAAATCAATGCTAAAAAACTGTAACTCATTTACAGTATGACAGATGGTAAAATAATGCTAAAATAAAGAGTGCTAAATTGAAATTATTTTTGTTACAGCAAAGGAGAACCCCAGAAATATGACCATCATACCGATGATTTTTTTAAAGATTTTTTACCAACACTCCACTGAGTTCATCTCTGAAAATTCCAACTCGGATTCACTTTTAGAATGGCGGTGTGATTACTGTAATATAGGAGTCACACATCATGGTTAAACTGCTGCAGTGCGGAGGCCTGACCTACCTTTTCTCCACACTGTGAGTGGGACAGCAACCTTTTCAGAGCTCGTGTGTCACAGGTTTCACCCAGAGGCCTTCCAGTATCAAGACACAAGACTCAGTTCCACAAGTCAGACCACCAGAGTGGGATTACAGTAGATTTTATTCCAGCCTACTAGGATTAGGTGTACTGGGGATTTTGTTGTTGTTGTTTATGTCTTTGATGAGTCACAGTTACTCATCACTACATCAGATCCATGGTTCTCATTGGACAAAGTCAATGGGTTGTTTAATCATATTTTGAACAGGACTAAACTGTGAAGTACAGAAGGACTGTATATGACTCAGACGTTATATTATGTTAATACATTTTGCTGTGCAGGAGTGAAATTCATCAGCGTTGCCGATTTGGGGTGGTCACGGGGATTATCTGAAGCACAAAAAGAACCAGCTCTCTGAATCAGAGTAATGTAATGCCTAAGGTCTAACCAGAAAAACTTATGTCATAATGAACATAATAATCCCTGTACAGTATGATATCACGGATATTTTGTTCTTTCATTTTTGTTCTTTATGAAAATGGCTTTCATTTTAACTGTGGAGTTTAGATTTTAATTAGTGGCAACAAACTGAGTGCAAATGAAGTCAGCGCTGCTTAATTTCCATTCCTACAGATGCCAAAGATTAGTGCTAGACAGGAGGTGTTAACTGCGGAGAGTCTTGCATATGAGACAGGCCTGCTGTGGGGGGAGATCTGAACAGCCTGACATTTTTGAAAGGTCACATGTCAGAAGGGACACGAGAGAATGTCAAGGCAATGTTGCTTTGTGTCAGTGGCCCTGCACGGGCAAAATTATACCTGAGACAACTGGGTGCAAACAGTCCAGCAACAAAAGCTGAGAGAATGAGGACAGGAAAAAAAACTACAGTTCAACATGCTAACACTGAATGTATTGCTTTTTTGATGCAAATGTGCATGGTTTATTTCCATGTTTCGTAGGAAGAAAGTTACTCTATGTTGGCCTTTAGATTCACCTGACTGTGGCTTCCTTATTTGTCTGACCATGAACATATTTAATGCGTAGTTTACTGAAATATTTCTTCATAAGGACAAATATTAATTTCAATTGCGTCAGCAACATCAAACAGATGTCACTTTCATTAGCTTCACAAAGACGCTGCTGCGGCACAGGAAACCAAAGTGTTTCCCTCCTAACCGTCTCATCTCTCACATAAACAGCTGCTGCAACAGCTATGGCAAACAGAGACTGACGTTGAAGCTTGAGACATGCTGGAAAGACAGTTTCACTGATCACCTGGGACAAACGTCAAAGACTCTTTTCTTGTCACTTATATTCTACCATATATTCTATTCAGTCTACTGATACAACATCAACATAAACAGAAGTCAAAAAAGACAAAGTGTCAAACAAGGCGTACACTACCTAATTTTCACTACTGCTAAAAGGAGTATGGCTAAAAACACTTGGCACATCTGTATAAATTGTATTTATTCCAAGAAACTGATTCTCCATTTTAAGGCGCATGTTAATTTAACATTGCATTAGTCTAATCAGTAGTCACTCATATCAAACATACCATCAGTTGAAATGCATTTTTATAAGATTCAATTTCAAGATTTTGTTTATTGTCAGTACAACAATATGCTCAGTATACAGTGTATTGAAATGCAGTTCCACACTGGCCCTGCATGGTGCAATTTACAAAATATCAAAAGACAAAAATAGGGCAAGAGATATACACATAAATATAAATCTAACTAAGTTCTTAAAACAGGACAGGGACAATACAAAGCGCGAGTGTGCAGTTATAGTAATGTGAAATGTGTTGCTGGTATTTAAAATACCAGGATTCAAGTTGTGGTCGAAAAGCTGTATCAGGTGCAAATTTGGCATGAGGTGGACTATGTTCGGGCAAATGTACAAATATACGATATATTAGCATTTTGTGTTAAAATTCTGTCTGTAGTATTTTGTGTTCTTTGTGTCTGCAGAAGCGGTTTTGTGTTGTTGAGTGTAACAGACCTGGCGGCAGTGAGTTAAGGGCCCTTACTGCTTGGGGAAAGAAGCTCTTGCAGGTGTCTGGCAGTTACAGTTCAGATACTGTGGAACCGTCTGTCAGATGGAGGGAGAGAGAACAGTGCATGTGAGGGGTGGAAAGTGTCCTTGGCTATTCTGTTCGCACGGTGGATGCTGTGATTGTCGTAGAGGTGGGAGATGGCTGGAAGAGACTCTCACTATCCGCTGCAGGGACTTCTTTTCAGCGGAGGTGCAGTTACCATACCAACATAAAACATGAAAACATGTAATTGTAACATAAAATCAATTCGCTTTCAGATCCATAAAACAGCAGGAATTACAAGCTGAACTGTTTTTTTTTCTGTCTAGCATTACCCTTGTACTCTTTAACATATAAACTTATAAATATGAGTTGAAGCTGCTGCCAGGGCAGAAAAATGCAGATATTTTGTGGTTCTATTGCTCCCCCTAAAGGTGGCGAAAGTTTGAAGCTTCAAATGCTGTACATGACTGGTTCCTCTTAGAAGAGGCATTACTAATAAAGGGTGCCTCGGAGGGTAGATAACTTACAAAAATAAGAAAGGATTTTCCGTTTCTTTGAATGTTAGTTATATCGATTAGACTCGAAAAGCATGTATGGCGAGCTAAAACAAGCAAGGAATTTGCACCCTGTCGTGGACAAATATTAAAATGATTTTATTTCATTACATTGCAGTGATGGAACAGGTATTTTCAGAGTAATATTGGTGTCCTTTTCTAAAACAAATAATTATTGCTTATATTGAAATATTTTTAAATATGACATCTATTGTAAAAAAATTGTTTTTTTAATGTATTAAACGTATTTAATGTATTAAGGTTTTTTATATAACTTTTCACTACTTTTGGAAATTAAATTTTGGACTAAAATTTAAGAACGACACAGGCATGTATCAACACAGCACTGAGAAAGACAAGGAAACATG
Organism: Hydrocynus forskahlii; assembly: GCA_037974365.1. Classification (NCBI taxonomy): domain Eukaryota; kingdom Metazoa; phylum Chordata; class Actinopteri; order Characiformes; family Alestidae; genus Hydrocynus; species Hydrocynus forskahlii. The sequence continues at coordinate 9,571,596 of JBBPCX010000135.1, read as the reverse complement.
ATTCTTAACATTTCAAATTGTTCAGTTAAATAAACAAATCTGAGAAGAATGAAGTTACTACCATATCTCTGTCAAATAGCATTTTTTAAAGTTACAAAGGTACAAAAATATCCATTTTAATTCAACAGAGTGCATCTGAATAGTTGAAACTGTTTGAATGACTGGATCCACCTTATATAATAAAACGTGTCCAAGTGTTCTTCCTAAATGAGATGCAATACAGTTTCTTTTGTATACATATTTCCACCCAGTGTTGTAACATGTCCACACGTCTCTGTCATGGGACATTACATTACAGGGTGGAAAACAACCGGGTTGGACATTTTCAGCAAAATGAAGCATTTGATGAGTGCAAGATTAGCCTTTAGTGAGCAAAGTGCTGGACTGTTCTAAGAGATTATGTACGGCTTCATTAACATATTTAAAACATTTTTAATTGGTAAGTTGACATGTTGACATGTTAAGCTTGACCACATCCGGTTACAAACACACAATGAAGAAAGTGAGGAAATATAAGTGTAGACTCAAGTGTAGATGTGGCAACTGTGATTACTTCATTGAAGAAAAAATAACGTTCGGACATCATGCTGTCAGGACAAGCGTCTTAAAGCAGAAGTTAAACAATTATGACAGGGTGCAAAGTCAGTTCTGGGACACACAAAATATTGCTCAGTATTGTGAACAAAAGTGTAACAAAGACTGTAAGAATATATGTTTATTTTTAATTTTTGCGTGACGTATTATTATTTTTTTGGATTAACCACTTATTAATCTCCTTGAAAATGCAGCACATAATGCATGTCAAAATCCCCATTTGAAGAAAATGATATAAAACGTAATATGCATCTTAACGCCAATATAAACATGCTGGTGTATTAATCTGCCTTCAAAACTGTAACATTTGTCTGAAATGTAAATGATAGGGCTGGGTACACCCAATAGCCCCAAATATGAGTCATAACCAAAAGCACACATTATTACCTATTTAACTACAATACAATAACGATATCTTTTAAAACAAAATGTTCAGCTACAAGAATGTACAGACTTATCTTAAGAACTATAAATATATTCCTATAACATCAGCTACGACATGCTTGTAGCCACTCTGCATGCTGCACTAGTGAAAGCACCACTGGTGGTGGTTGTATTATTTATAAATGTATAAATACCCACCCTGCTCCAGTGTTTGGCTGAACTGAGAACTTTAAGCCACAGACTCACCAGCATAACCACACAGAAAATCCTTCCTCAGTACGGCCGTCAGACTCTACAACTCCTCTCTCTTACACACCCACACACTTATCTGTGTAATTCACTTTACTGTAAATTAATGATCTATAGTATTTATACCACAGCATTTGTGTAATTAGCATAGTGTATTTTATAGAGTACGTTCTGTTGAGTTTACTGCAGTTATTTCGACTTTATGTTCTAAATTGTTCTGGTCTATCTCTGTGTCTGTGAGTAAAAAAAAAAAAGTTCTGATTCAGAAGTACTGCTAAATGTCGTGTACTGTGTTGGACCAGCTAGTTAGTAATGATAACACATGTGCAAAACTGTGGCTGCGTCCAAAACCACATATTATCAAATGAAACATATAAAAACAGAGCGTTTAACCGTAAAATATGCACATGAATGTTTGGAGTTTATGAAGCACTTTCCGCACTACATTTCCCGGTAGCCTTTGCAGAGCCACGAGAATGGACGGTAGTCATGTGGATGGAAACTGAAATGTGTATCCGCTCGGGCAGAAGTTCCGAGAAAGATGCAGGACGAGGATGACAACCCTGCCCATTCGCAAAGGACTTCTCGCATTTTTGCGGCCAAGTCTGTGGATGCGGCTGACTGCGAGAGCTCGAAGGAGCAGGCTCCGAAACTGTGCGGCTACCTAAACAAGCTGGCCGGGAAGGGGCCCCTCAAGGGCTTCAAAACTCGCTGGTTCGTCTACGACCCTCGAAAGTGTTACTTGTACTATTTCAAGACCCCTCAGGACGTGCTCCCTCTCGGGCACATTGAAATAGCCGATGCGTCTTTCACCTACGACGTGGAGGGAGAAGAGGGCCAGTTCGAAATCCGGACGGCTGGGAAAGAGTTTCTACTTAAGGCAAGTGGAGCAAACCTCTCTAGATTGTGGCATTAGACTGCCACATTTCTTCCTTGTCTGTGTGAAGTTGTTTTTGTAATGAATGCATGACTGATTTAGAGATTAGGCTCTATCCAAGAGCTGACTTGCAGTAGAAGTTGGCTTTTACGCCTGAAAAATAACGTGTTTGTGTAGAGCAAAAATCATGAGCTGTCAAAAGTCCAGTAAGGGTTCCTGGATGTGATTTTGTTTGTCTTCAGCTCAGGCAGCAGTCGTGGCCCACCCACTGCTTGATGTTTAGATGAGTCTAGTCTGAAATACCGCTGTAAGTTGTGTTGTGTTAGTGTCAGATGGACAGTGAGTACACGTTTAAAGAATGCATATTATAATCATGTCTAAGGGACATACTTGGATTGAGTAAAGCTTGACTTCAAGGGTTTTATGTTAGCTATAAAAGAGAGTTCTTAACGAATCCTGGTGCCCTTGGCACTCTTATAGGAATCTCTTAGTCACTTAGTCAGCTGGTCTCTGTTTTGAGGGATACAGCAGACACTCAGGTTGTCCTCATCTCACCACATGAAAAGTCTGAATTGGGGTAGATCTGTGCTTTTTGGTCTTGTCAGTTCATTTGCCCTCATCCTACACACTAGATTAAATTTCTAATTCACACTTTTGTTCCACTGGCTGTGTTAAAGCAGGTGGGCTTTGCCGCCTTCTTTTGGAAGGGACTACTTCTGGCAGCAGTTCAGTCAGTCATGCTGGAAGTCTGCAATGTGGTAGACAGCAGTCAGTTACGTTTTGCACATCATGTCATCCAGCATACTGTAATCTTGCTATAAACAAGCTGGTAAAGGGAGCAGATGTATCCTGTTTATTGTTGTAGAACTGGGACCTCTTGAGTTTCCCAGTGGTTCAATGCCATTGATTTAAAAGAGTGTGGAGTCTTCTTAAGCTCCCAGTAAAAGATATTAAGATGACTTGTTAAATGCAGACAGTAAAGCATGCAGGCATATTAAAATGAAGCTGGTTGTCTACATATTTAATTATGATATTGTTTTTTGGCTGGCCAGTATCCAAAAATCATTTTGCTGCTCAGTCTTTGTATTAAGCCATCGCACTTAGCTTCCAGATTCTGCTGCCATTCAGAAGTTTTCCGGATGACTATGGCAGATTTGATCACTGACCCCAGCCTTAGATTAATGAAAGAAGTTGAGGTCATAGCCACTCTCCAAGACGCAGATGTGGCAGTGCTGCTGCCACGCTTGTCTTGAGTCCACACAAACATTTCTCCATTGCCATCTTTTTTTGTTGGCTGTCACACATGGCAAGGCTAGAGGCAACACCTTCATGCGCTGATGTCTGTGCCATTTAAAGCTGACTCTAATCTTTCTCTCCTTATCTATTCAAATATAAAAAAGCAAATCTATTTTTGGTATATCATTTCATTTTAATGCTGTAGACTTGGTAGAGATTTTACTGATGCATGTCTGGATTCAGTAAACATGCAAGGCCTTTGTCCCATTGGTCCTTCGAGCTGAATGTATTGGTCCTTCGAGCGTTGAATTAATCATGTGACGAAACACATCAGGTGTTTTGTTGGGTTAATGTGTTAGACGTTGCTCAAACTGGAACTGAGACTGAAACCTGCATGATTGTTCCCACCAATCAGCCTCACACCTCCCCATGTTCCTTTAAAAAACAACGGTACAGTACTATGTTGTGTGTCAGATAACATCTGTGTAAAAGTAGGTACTTCACAGCTTCATGGTCATTTTTTTCCTATGAAGAAAGCCCCACTAGGGGAGAGGTTCAGAGGAAGTTTACTAACCAAAACAAAACTAGAGAGCAGCTGAATCAGAGATAGAATTGCAGCAGTTAGTGATGAATATGCAGAATGCGTTCTTATTTATATGTTGCTCGAGAGCTTTCTTGTCCAGTCTTACAGTGAATGTTCTTCTAATGATTTCCGTGTATACCTTAAATGTGTTATTCATGAGCAGCATTGTTTATTTACTGGGTGGGATACAAGCTATTTTTTGTGACTATCACCTGCCTAGCCTACAGACCTTCACAAATATTCACACCGCTGGTAAACAAGAGCAAAGCAGGCTTTAAAATGCATTCTTCGTTGCCTATCCTTTGAGGCACAATGATTAAAAGGTTGAAAGGAAAGGTTGATCTTGAAATAAATATTTTTCTCAAAACTGTTTGCCACAATTGCTGGTACCCTAAAATGTTTTATGAGTAAAGTCTACCTGAAATATAGTCCCAATCATAGATTTTGTAGTAAAGTTCATTTGAGTGATTAGAAACACTTAAATGATCAGTCTTCCTGTTTCACTGGGATATAAATATGAGGTGACATATGATGAGTTCCCTTAGTCATCCATCACTAAACAGACCAGAGAATACAGCACTGATGGATAACAAAGGTTGTTGAGCTGCACAAATCAGGAAATGTCTTCAAGAAATACCCGTTTCCACTATCAGGGAAAAAATGATGAAGTTTAAAACAACTGGAGATGTTAAAACCACGCCTCGAAAGGATGTATGTCTAATCTGACCCCGTGCACAGTGAAGAGAATGGTTGTAATGAATCTCCAAGGATCACAACTGGGAAATTGCAGGCATAAGTCTTGTGGTCAGAACATCCCGAAAACTACATTCGGACACCACCTTCATAACCAGTTTTTGAGAAGGTTGCCAGAAGAAAGTGTCTGCTGTCAAGGACCAACAAACTCAAGCAAGTCCAGTCCAGCTGTGACTGGCTCTTTCAGAGGGACCATGATCTGTTGTCAAATGAGACCAAAAGCTTTTTGGCAACTAATACCATAGGTATGTTTGGCTCAGACATCTGAAAGCTAGACATGCGGAAAAGTACCTTATTCATGAAGTAAACTGGTGTAGCTGGAATGGTTTGTGGCTGTGTTCCTTGCTAAGGCCCTGGTTAATGTGTTTTAACGTGTGGTATCATGGACTCCATCAAGCCCCAGCAGCTATTAAATAAAAACCCTCCTGCCTAAACCGAAACCAGCTTAACCTGGGTTGTGGTTAGTTGTTCCTCCAGTACAGTCATCTAAAACATACCTCTAAATCTCCATAGAAAACCTGTGCAGTGAGCTGATAAGGAGAGTCCTCAAGTGTGGAACTCAGAATCGCAAGGATCTGGAGAGATTCTGTATGAAGGGATGGTCTCAGATCCCTTGAGGTGCTCCAGTCTCTTTAAGTATTACAAGAGAAGACTCAAGTGTTATCTTTGCAACGACTCCACAAAGTATTGAATGCAGAAGTGCCAACATTTTTCAAACACTGTCCTGTAAATACAGGTTAAATGCTCAGACTTTTGAAATGAATGATCAGGAATGAAGAATGCTTTTTACTTCCTGTTTGTCTTGTGATTACCAGGTGTGCCAATATTAGTGAAAGGCACAGTATGTGACCTTTCTAGGGCTGCTGCAGGTACAGTGAAGACATTAGTTGAAAGCCGTGTGACCGTTGCGCCGTTTGTGCTGGCCAGTATAAAAGGCTTAACTGATTAAATGCTAAGTAGTGCAGTAGTGATTTGTAGCAGTGCTGAAGTGGCACAGTTACTGCTTCGAGTAGGTTCGACCTGTGAATAATGCAAAGAATTACAGAAAAAGAAGAGGGATGCATAAAAATAAATAATAAAAATATCATAAAATAATAATAAACATTGCTTTTAACATATATTATGAAATCACACATACAGAAATCTCTTTTTCAAATGAAGAGCTA
>JBBPCX010000135.1:9539075-9565654 GCA_037974365.1 Hydrocynus forskahlii | reverse complement strand
TATATATATAAATAAATATGACTGAGAGAGCGGGGACAAATCACTGTGTTGGTCAACGCGAGCTTCTGCATTTTGTAAAGCCACAACATGTCGACAGCAGAACAGTCTTTGCATGTAAAGGCATTAATGTAGCTTAAATGTTTATATAAGCAAACCAGTCCTGTGACAGAACTGTCAAACTACTGTTCTGCCATGAGTGTTGAACACACAAAAACTTCAGTACAGCACTTATTACTGTGATGCTCAGAAAGCACTTGCACAATGAATTGCATTGTAGACCATCCCAGCTGACAAAATGTTTATTGTTTGTGAGTGTACACAGGTCCAGCACACCTGCCTGTTTGCTCATACATGTGAGGTGGTAGGGATATTTTATAACAATGCTTTCTATAAATGGCAGTATCATAACAGTAGTTATTAAAAGTAGTTATTTGGCCTGCTTTGTTCGGGTTAAACCCTACAGCACTGGTATGGAATGATAAAAATCAGCTCCTGGAGTTTATTTCAGAATGAAGATTTTATCCCACAATAAACAGTGCAGTTGGACTCAATGCTGGATACATTTTTCAGCAGCAAGATGCTGTGTGGATAGAAAAGTGACTGTCCAAAGCATCTTTTGTCGGCTTACCCGACTAAGCAAGTCAAGACTTATTATTTGGGCAGTTGTTAATGTGGAACTCTGACTGTTTGTGGGATTAGTTAGCGAAAGATTGAGATTACTGCTCAGACCTTGTACCATTTTTCATGGTGGGGGAAACACTCTCTGATGTCTTACTTTACAGGCACCCAACAAACAGGTGATGCAGTACTGGCTCCAGCAGCTCCAGCAGAAGCGATGGGAGTTTAGCAACACACGTGCTTGTGGAAACAGGGACAGCTGGTACTCCTCTACTGTGCTCCACCCTCACACAGGCCTGGTGGCCAAAGATGCAGGTAAGAGCCTGAATAGAGATTTACAGATATGCTGCATCTTATCACTAACGCGCAGGCACTCGGTGAAAAAGTGGTCTGGAATTGCCTCAGCTCTCCCTCTGTTACTAAGGAGTGTTTTCCAGGGTTGTTTGGCTGCTGTTGCAGCATGTGGGACTTTCTCAGCGTAGTGCTCAGTCTGAAGAATCCACTGTTTCTAGACTGTGGCTTGCTAGTATGTGGAGTGAGTCAAAAGTCAATAAGATAAATCTGTTCTTATGTAAAGTGCATTAATATTTAATGATCAGGTCTACTTAAATCAGCCAATGCCTTTAAACACACAAATGTCAAGAAAGGTTAATGAAGTTAATTATTTCTGTTTATCTATCTTTCAGTCTTTTTTTTTCTCTCTCTGTCTTTTTCTCTCTTTGGAATCCCAAACCACACTCTCTCATATTTACTCACACTCGTTTGAAAGGGCCCACATCCCACATTTTTCTTTAGGTCCACTTGTGTTTATATTGGTTTGATATAGCAAAATAGTAATTTTTCATATTATACGACCATTTCCAACATATTTAATTACCATTAAGCCATTTTTTTAAATGTCTTTAAGACAGATATATGTAAATGACCTGTATTGTGCAAGTTCATAAGGCAGTCCTGGCTGAAACATTCAGTATTCCATATGGATGGGGGGGGGGGGACTAAAGTGATGTAGATTGAAAAGGAGCTTATATTTAAGTGCATTTGTTTTCACATCATCATCAAAACAGTTAGTTCAAATCACCCTGTCCATGCAGCTTTGCTTGGGTTTAGTATTGACTGGGGAGAAAACTGCACTTTGAAATGTGAATGATGTTAATGTACTGTACTACATTAAATTTATTGTAAATTACATTTCATGTACTACATAAAATTCATTTTTCCAGGAAATGGGCCCTTTAAGTCTCTCTCTCTCTCTCTCTCTCTCCGTCTCTCTAGTTTCTGTAAATGTAAATATTTGGAGGAGTTAAAGAAAGACACAGTTATCTAAAATGACAGGAATAACCTCTCTGTATAATTGTTGTTGTTCAGTGAGATCTTGAAGTAAATTGTACTTCTGGCATCTGAACATATGATAAATATATAAAGACATAGGAATGTATATGGAGTGAGAGAATGCACACAGAAATCATTACCTCTCAAACTCCTCATTTGAGGATGTTATGAATTTGCTGTAGACTCACACATTTCCTGGTTCCTTCTGAAAGGCATAATGTCTGGCCATAACTCGGTCAGGTTGAAAGTCCGGAGTTTAGCAGATACCAGCAGGGTAGGTAAACATCATTTTAAGCTGTGTTCCCTCTGTGTGTGCTGTACTGGCTCCCATTTTTTTTAATGTGCTTCCAACTAGTGCAGCATCTTCTTACCAGTGTGTATTCAAACTGTGTGCAAAAGCATTGTTTCTGGGTCAAGTTTGTTGTGACAGATGGTGACTAAAACTAGGGCCAGTCATGAGGACTGCTGCACTGCTGCCTTGGTCATTTGGAAGTACAGAGTCTGGCCTATAGTTAATGACTAGCATTCTGTGTCAGTTAACTGTTGTGTTGTTGTTCAGACACAGTGCAACTTGAGCAGCCCAATGAAAGTATGGAGAGCGTTCGCAGTGATTTTACCATAGAGGCAGATGCTAACGGCTTGGTTGGACTTCAGGCGGCGAGGAATTCTGCCACTCTCAACTTTTCCCTTAAACAGTGGAGCACTGACCTGAGGTGAGGACTTAAGTAATGCTCTCTTAAGAAATTGTTTCTTTCTGTATTTGCAGTATGTAATCTATAAAGATACATTTTCTTCAATCTCTTCAGTATTTTAGAGCATACAGTTGAATTCACACTGCTGGCCAATATATCTGTGATCTTTGGGTTTCTTTACGTGTGGTTAAATGGCCTGCAGCCACATTGCTTTCACTGAAGCTCGCACTTCCTGCACTTTGTCAGAGCTACTTTGCAAACATCTGTTCGGATGATGCAATTACTTAGCATGCCAGAAAGCTTGAACTAGATAAACACAACTGTGTGGATGGTGGAAATTCGAGCAGTCTTTGACATGAACCTTTTGGAGCCAGAAACAACCGCATAACTTGCTTTGGTGACGGACACAACCAAATGAAATTATGTTGAGCAAGCAGCGATGTCCGATCGTGTCAAAAGCAGAACTGTCTGCGCAAGCAGATGTGACATCTGCTGTTTGTGGGTGAGATAGCGTCCAACACACATGGGCCAGCCAATGTGTTAAAACCTATAACAGCATCAGTTCAGATGTTATTAAAGCGTGAACTTCCCCCTTACAATATGTCCTCTTTTCCCTTCTGAGAACAGTTGTGTTTCTTTGTTACCTAAATGTGCCCAGCCAGTCATGTAACTTTTAAGTGCATGCAAAATAACAATGCAGTTTATCTGGTTAATACTGTAACATCCTGAGGCTTTGCTCTGATCCTCATTGAGACAGCTGAACTCTTCTCTGGCACAGACACCAGACACTCGCCTTGACCCCAGTCTGTGCAACGCTGAGTATCTTGGAAAACCTGCACTGACTGTTCTTAGACAAAAGAGATGATTGTTTAAAAATAGTGACATTTCTGGGCAGGTATCTTCTTAATGTCTAGACTTCTTTAGCAGAAGAAGCCTTGATCTTCTTATCTCTGTTTTCCCTCATTCGTCTTGGCTACCAAATCATATGTCTTTATGCTTCACTTGATTTTTTTCATGCTCTCTGCTTTCAGCATCCTCAAAATAAGCAACCAACATGCTGGGGCATGTTTTAGAATATGCTTAACTGGCCTGGGGAATTCACCACCAGCTCATCCTTAAAAAACAATCTCTAAAAGAGCCATATGGTGATGATAAGGATTCTGCTTGCATGCAGTTCTCCAGTCTCTGCACCACAGGTGACAGGGGGCTGCTCAGTACTGATTAGGGTTGTGAACAATACTGGAATTTTTACTTTGATATCACAGTGCTCAATACCAAAACGATGCTATAGCCCTGTGTGGGCAGGATTAAATTTACATAGGGTTTTTTGGGAATTTACAGCTTGTACAGCTCTAACCGCTGGGATAGTTTGCTATGCTGTGATTTTATTTCCACACAGAGTGGACATGTCTGTGTTCTTCTCCCCTCTCCCCTGAAAAAGTAACAGGCTAAATCACCTGCTGTTTTTCACCAAACTCCAAATGTGCAGGTTAAAAAAGCATGTGTCCTTATTAAATGCTTCCCAAAGAGGAAGTGGTCTTTAACGATTTTCTTGGTCTGGGTCAACTTAAACTCTGTAACCATCTACAGGGAGTGTTAGCAAGAATACAAAAAAAAATAAAATAAAGGTGATCACAAAAGCTAGACCCTGCCAGTGATTAAAGTGGTGAGTTTAACAACAACTGAAGGTGTGGAACATTGCCTTATCTCCAGAATATCATCCACATAATATTTTTAGTTATCTGTGATCACATGACCACATGTGATGCAAACATCTGAATTTGTAGAGAATACAACCCACTCGAACACCCTAATCCTGCAGTAGTGCTTATTAGTAGGAAGACATGTATTAAAAAAATAAAAATAAAACACAAAATTATTACAACCACTGACAGGTGAAGTGAGTAACATTGTTTTTCTCATTAGAATGACACCTCCTAATTGTGGGAAATATTAGACAGCAAATGACCAGTCATTCAGAGTTCTCCAAGTTTCTTCATCCATGCACCCCAGGGGGCTGCTGCATCAATTGTGGTCTTTTGGATTTGCAGTGCTTAATACCTTAATGGCTCTAAGGCAAAAATTAATTAAAAATATTAAATTGTTCCTTTTTTTAAATGTGTATCACTAAAAAATGTTATTATATCAAAAACGTAGTTAAATTATTATAAAACGGCTTCATGTATGTCCCCACCTCGTTGTAATCTCTTGTAAACAGAGAAGATTGACAATGAGGTGGGGAAACTCAGTATAGCTTCAATCACAAATAGAAAAATTTTATTTTTTTTTGGTCAGATATTACCGAATACAACTCCTCATCCATATGTTAATGAATGAAACACTTTTTTAACATTTGTTTTACGTGCTAACTGACACAGATTAACTTGTTTAATTTGTCATTTAGCAGAATGCAACATCAAAATAGTGTTAACTGTTTTATACCAAAACCTTTTATACAAAAGTATTGAAAGCTAGAGTATGGAACTATTTAACCCTCTTCTGGACCAAGGCTGTGTACTCCCATGCAAAACCTCCTGAAATTCGTTGTTTGTAGCATCAGAGACTTCAGATGCGTGTCCCCATCTTTGCTGTACTACTGAATTTAATTCCGATTTGCAGTCAACCGTGGTGCATGTAATGTAATTCTTTAATACATTATTATGAAGTGCAGTGGAGAAAACAAGAAATCAGTCATAGCTGGTGAAGAACCAAATCTGACAAACATTTTATAGATCTGACAAAAATTGAGGTCGTTGTGGAAGCGGCAGACCTCCACAAATAAATCAATGTATGGAAAACACTGCGGATTGAATCTTTCTTACAATGTCATCAACAAACCCTGACCATAAACTCACTTGAATGATAAATCACTACATTTGTTAAAATGGAAATTACAGCTAAACCTTCGCTATCAAGGTGTTTTTAATGAATTGCAAGACATGCAATATGTATCATTATAACTGTAACGTATTTTGTTCATGTACTGCAAGCCTATTGTCAATACCTTTATTTCTGATGTTTGCAGACCAATTTTTTGCCTGTAGCAGAGCAGTCAGCGTATCTTACATAGAACCAAAAAACAAGATTTCCCTTGTTTTTTTTCAAACCTTCTTTACACCCTCTGTATTTTTGCGTGTCAGCATACCTCACACTGAGCTGTTTGTTTTTTAACCACAGTGCGCTCTCTCTCTCTCTCTCTCTCTCTCTCTCTCTCTCTTTTTCACTCTCTCTCTTTCCACCATCCCTCCTTCAGGAACAGCATGTCTCACTTACGGCCTGGTCGAGGGGGAGAGAACAGACGCAGTGTGTTTTACACACCCAGCAATGAGGAGTGGGAGATGGTGGATCCTCCTACTAAAGACACACCAGAACACAAACCTCCGTCTGAGAGCTTTCGCCGAGAGAGCCCGTCATACTTTCACAGACGTGAGGATCTTTTTTCAGTCCGGAGCCAGAGTCTATGGATTACATAATGTTTTATAATATTATAATACAATATCATGTTCTTTGTTTGGTGACTGCATGTGTATTAGTGTTGCTAAGGTTTTTTGTTTTTCTGTCTTTGAATTTACACTGCTACAAATGTTACTAGCTTTTTAGTTTTTAAAACAAATGTGCATGGTTGTGTTACTGGTGAGCAACAAATTAACATAAAGACTAACTGCCTAACTTTTTTAACTAACCAGCACATTTTGTACCCTTCTTGTGCTGATTGAACCAACTTTGGGTAAAAAAAAAAATCAAAATGCTGTTAAGAACAGTTTGGGTAAGAGGCTATCAAATTATCATCATCACTTTTCATAATATGAACATGAATCTGAATGTGGCAAATTATTCCCAAAGTATCAGAATGGCTGTTTTGTTTCAAACCTTTTGCAAGTTTTTTTTTTCTAAGAAACCTTAAAAAGAGAGAGAAGTTTTGACAAATTTTGGGTAGGTAGTGTATTCAAATATGTAGAAAAAGGTGGTGCAAATCTTCTGTCTTCAGTCTTGTCTTATGTCTTGTTATCAGATTCCCTCGGTTCAGCGTTCACGTTTGATTTCCGGAACCCACCTCGCATTAAACGGAACCCGTTCCACATGGGCACGGCTAAGCTGAACCGCAGTGCGGAGACGTCACCGCTGGAGTGTAATGGCAACAAGACCTCGGACCTGCAGTTGCGTTTGCAGAGCCAGCAGGAGGAACTCCGGCGCATGCAGGAGGAACACACCCAACTTCAGGAGGAGCTCACCAGTCAGAAGGTACAAAGAAATGATGTGGAAGGGTAGATAAAAAGTTGACAGACTTTTAGAGACTCACCTAAACGTCCTTACTGTCAGCAAGGACAAAACAATGAAATCTTACTGCTTGTCATTCTGATAATCTCAGCAGTCGAGCTGCGAAAATAGAAATTAAATACAAACAGAAGTTTAGTGTTGAAAGAAAACAGTTGACTGATTCTGTCACAATGGACCGTGGTGCAACATGTTCTAACCTCTCTGCCTCCCTGAAACAGAGTATGTGGACAATTATATAACAGTTACAATAAAAAAAAGTCATTTATTTATCATTGAGAATGTACAAAATGAAACAGACTGATTATGCTTTTCTGCTTCTTGGCAATATTACATTAATTTGTCTACACTGGTATTTTTTTATCATCCCACGATACTGATTTTCAGTTTTAGCAATGTTGATGAGTAATGAGCAGTTTATGTGATAACATTGTATTCTGATTTATAATCATTATATAGAGACCTTCTTGTAGCCAAGAAGGATACTTTTAGTGGGTTTTTTTATTTATTTAAACTTACATTTACATGTACAGCATTTAGCTGACACTCTTATCCAGAGCGACTATTCAAGTTACTGCAGGCTAAGTACACCTAAACAACACCTGTCAAAGAAAAGTCAGAAGTTTTTTTATTTTTTGAGAAATAAGCAATAACCTTTATTTAAACTTATTTAAAGAAAGAACATTTCAAAATGCATTCAAATGAAAGTGTTTCCTTTTTAAAAATGTGCTTTGTATCATCTACAGTACTGTGTAAGGTTGGTTTGGTTGTAGATTCATAGAAGAAGAATTTTTGTTTGGTTGTAGATTCATAGAAGAAGAATTTTTGTTTTTTATATATATATATATATATTTAATTTGATCAGTACTTCAGATCAGGTGCCTGTTGAGAACTGGAACAGAACAATTTGGCGAAAAAATATCCTAGGGATCCTTGGGGATTTCTGCTGTAACCTCAGAGCCACATGAACTGTCCCCGTGTTGGAGTGCAGTTCAAGTACTAGCCTTGTCACTTGACTGTCAGGGATGTGTCACCTGCACTGAGATTAACTCTGGACTAATGGACCGCCTGTCTCTCAGGAGCTCTTAAACTGTCCGCTCTTAGTCTTGTGCTGACAGTTCCCCATTTGTTTTACCACTGCACTTGAATGGGGAATTCCTCGGTGTGTGTGTGTGTATGTGTGTGTGTATGTGTGTGTGTATGTGTGTGTATGTGTGTGTATGTGTGTGTATATGTGTGTGTATGTGTGTGTGTGTACTTCTGTGTGTATATATATGTGCACACATGTAGTATCAGCATTGTTGTTAAAATTAAATCATCAGTGTGTCATTTTGAATGTATATATTGCCCCTAAAGTTGAACAGTTGTGTGCGTGTGTTAGTGAGTAATTGTGATTAAGTCTTTTGCTCCTGCTGTGATACGATTTATTGTTTTCTTTTTTGTTGTCGTTGAGGTTTCAGCACAGATGTTTATCAGGTGCCTAGAGAGCCACAGAACGGGTACCGTAGATTTATTTACTCCTCTGTTTGTATACTGATTACAAATGCCGCCATGCAGGCTCTTGCAGATGTAATGTAGGGTACTTAACCTCTCAAAATAACAACCAGCAAGTGTAGAAACAACTCCCCGTATTGCAGCTCACACATCTAACCTCAACTCTCTACAGGCTTGATTAACAGTCATTTTTATTAAGTTCTTATTTAAAAAGTCTAGAGCAGACATTAATTGGAAAATGTCATTAATGGGCTAAATTTTCGGCATATCGTTTCTTACGTGTTGTTCATAATGTACCATAACTTTAAAAGGGGAATGGTGAGTGCATGTGTTGGTGTTGTTTGCTGTGTGGCTTTCTAATGAACTGTTTTGATATTTGAGAATTGTACCATGTGCACTGCAGTATAAATAAAAAGTTCAGAGGATAAGGATAATAAATATATATTTTAAAAATGTATTAAATGAAAGAAACAAGGTATATTGAACAAATTCGGTGAACCGTAAAGTATCCTGCAAAAATCCTCTACGGGCCACTTAATTGATGATCAAGTCTAGTTTCCAGTGTGGGATAAAACAGTTTGGCTTTCACTGTAGTCTGGTTTTATTGTAGTTTTCATGCATCAAACGTGAGATTCAATTACAGAGCAGAATGTTTTCATTGAGTCTTTGAGCTGGTGTTTCATAATTGCTCACTTCCTTATTCTCTTGGTAGCCCAGACTCTCAGTTGCTCTTCATCTAAAACCAGTGTTTATCAACTTTTTGGGATGGAAGTCAGCTCAGACTTTGTATAGACAGTGTGGGACATATTGTAGCATGCAGATAGTTTATTCCACACAGGGTGAGGGCAACATAATTTTTTTCTCCAAACATGTTTCAGTGGAATAGCAAATTACATGTCATTAACTAGCAACATCAAATGGCGGTTAGTTGAGTTGTTATGAACCACAGATCTTATGGTCCTTGACCTTTCTAATCACAGTGGTTATCTTTCCAAATAAGTAGCTGATAGTTTCATCCAATCTTACACAGTAGCCACTGAGAAATGGCATTAACTGTGAAGGGGTCAGCAGTCCCCTTACTGAAAGTGTGTTTTCTCGAACTCTTGGACTCAGGAGCCTGATCAATAAGCACAGAACAGATTTTAAAAAGATTTTCTCTATAAGCTCATTTGGTGTGGAGTGGAGAGTGACTGCATTACTCTGCTTAGACTTCTCAGAAGCCGTTCTTTCACTTTCACTAGGAGCTGGTCCGGCTCCTCCAGCAGACGGTGCGGACCTCTCAGTGCAAGTGTTGGTCAGCGGGCAACCCTGGACTGGAGGAGATGGATGTGGACACAGCCTTGGTGGAACGAGATGGGCAGATCCAGTCCTTATGCAGCCACATGGAGAGGCTGGCCCTTGAGAAGGAGAGCCTGCAGCAGGAGCTGAAGGGCCTGAAGGTTAAAGTGGGGGAAATTAATGATCAGTTAGGCATGCTGATGGAGACCATCCAGGCCAAAGACGAGGTCATCATGAAGCTGTCCCAGCAGAACCCAGCGGGTAACGCTGAACCAGCAGAGTGCAGCTCCCCTACGGCCAGAGAACAGCATGAGCTGGACAACCTGAGGGTAATGAGATCTTTGTATATGAGAATGTGGAGAGAAAATACTGGTATAGATTATTGTGTTCTTATTCTGCTTGGAGAAATATGGACATACACAACCAGTCAAAAGTTGTTGCACACACTGAGGTTTTCTACATTTGCACGCATGCTCTTTATTATCCATGTTCAGTCGTGACATATTCTTTCCATGTTATAAGGGAAACTTGTTTTATTTGATATATTTTCGTTTGTAGCTGTTCTCCCAACAACTTTCCAGTGCCTAACATAATACAAACAGAATTATCTGCAGTTTCTGAAAGAAATGGACAAGTGGTAAAAACCTGTAGTGTGAAAAAACTTTTGACTGGTAGTGTATAAGTGTAGCGTGTTTCCCACAGAAAACCGTTTAGTAGGTTTATGGGTGGGGGTTCTGCATGTAGAAGCCTATATGCTGTTTTATTTATGGGCCTTGACTGCAGATTGATTATAATCTAGCTGCTTCTTATAATCTAGCACGTATAAGATTGTGCTTTGTGCACACATAACTGCTCCTGTGCTGCTTGCCATGTGTGTACATTATAAAATGCTTAATTGATTAATACAGGCGCTTATTGCAAGCAGGGAAAGAGGTGTAGTTATTTGTCTAAAATGAATTCTTGAATGATACAAATACAAAGATGAGCACTGCACAAATACAAATACAAAGATGAGCACTGCACAAAAATAAACAAATTACCACTGCAAATTACTGTCACTATTGTAATGACACTGTCAAGATTATTAGTTAAATGCCTATGATTTTCTATAGTAGGGGAAACACTGTACTGTAAGAAAGTAAACATGCATCTACAGATAACTTGTAATCCATGTAGATTTAGGCATATAGTGTTGCTTTTAATTGTGGGTATAACAATTATATATGTTAATGAAGACAATTGTCAAAAAACCTACTATGTAGGCTAAACAAAAATTAAAAACTGCAGCTAAACTGTAACCTCGTATCTCTTATCTAGTTTATTTAAAGTTTGCTGTCCCCTATGAGTCTATATAGATAGGGGGCTTGTGATCTCCCTTACCTCTCAAGTTTGACACATTGCATGGCCCGTTTGCATTATTCTTTGTCTCATGACCTGTGAGGGGAGGTGTAGCCAGTCCCTGAAGCTGGACTTTGTCTTGGCTTTGCCAGAAAGCTGCTACAGTTGAATGTGTCTTTCTTATGGTGTGCACAGTCCTAGAGGGCAGAGAGTCTCTGAGTACCCTGAGGATTACATACTCCAGCACCAGGCACAGGCAGCCTGTGTAGATGGAACCCAGTTCTGGGTCAGTTTTTTCAGGTGGCATAAAGCAAAAGGACTTTCTTTTGGCTCAGGTCACCTGACTGTCCTATGGATGGTGTCCTCCAGGACTTCAACAGTGTCGCCGACCTCTAAGAGGTTCTAGTCAAAGTAGAGTCAGCAGATTTAGTTGCTGCCTCATTTGGGTGACTTTTAAAACATGACTTTTCTTTGGGTCAAGTTTCATTCATGCTTCTCTACCCAGAAATCAAAACCGTTCAGGGTCTGTTGAACATTGTAGTGTAGCCATGCCATGCACATACTCCCAGCGATCTATACTGTAAGTCAGCGCTCGGAAGACAACAGGCTTTAGTACAGTTGCCATTGAAACTCATTTGGTACTGCTAGAGAGATTGCTAGTCTGTCCCTGGGAGCACACTTTCTGACTGTGTGATCAGATCCAGCCTCAATCCAAGGTCAAATTACTGCTGTGATCTGCAGCATCAAAGGTCTTGGCAAAATCAGAACATTACAGTCCTAGACACAGAGTCAGACTGACCACGGAGTGTGTTGTTGCAATGTTTCTGTCAGATGCCAGACTGCATGGGATCTAGATTTGCATAACATCACTCCGAGTCCAACGATCAGCAAACTGTTCGCATAGGCACAAGTCTGCCAGTGTGCACTGTGGATAAGAAGCTCTCTTAAGTTATCTGATGCAGCTGTATTCTTTGCAGTTAATTACAGTCCAGGACAGACACAAGTCATTCACCACATTAATCCTGCCTCCCAGCTCTGTTGTCATTAACAGATTATGCGTTAAATGTATATGGGCATAGTTTTTCCTTCAATTTTATTCAAAATATTGAGAACAATGAATCCTGAACCTAGTATCTTGAAGTGGGCTCTGCAGGAACAGAGAGACTTAAAAGGCTTTGATTGTGATTATGTAGTGATATTTGCTGGAAAAGATGGGGGGTTAGTTTAGTTTGCACAGGACCTGATGTTAATGCTCTGGGGGATTGCACTGTTTCAGGACGTCCTCCAGGGATACAAGTCACAAAATAATTTCCTGAACAAAGAAATCCTAGAATTGACGGTCCTGCGGAGGAATGCTGAAACTAGAGAGATGTCCCTGGAAGCCAAGGTAAGAGAGGGAAAAAATGTGTGTATCTGTCTGGGTTTGTGTGTCTCCATCTTTCTATTTCTCTTCCTGAACATTTCTGTCCTGTGTGTCTGTGCAGTATACTGCTCTTGAGGCCAAGCTCTGCCAGGTGGAGAGTAAGTACCTGGTGCTGCTGCAGGAGATGAAGACTCCAGTTTGTTCCTCTGAGCAAGGTCCAGCGCGAGAGGTCATATCCAGACTTCTGGAAGATGCCCTGCAGGTGGAGAGCTCTGACCAGCAGGAACACACTGTTTTCAAACCCCACCCTGTGAGGTATGACACTCCTTTTCTGGCTTCAAACATAATACTCTATCAAGATAGCAGTCTAAAAGTCTTTTCACCATGCTGTCTGTTTTCTGAGTGTAGCAGCTAAGCAGTCCATCTTATTTGCTCAAATAAAGCTTTTCTTTGTTTTTTTTTTTTAATCTGTACATTTTGCCATGATTTGAGTGGCCAAAATAAACAAAATCAGAACAGTCAAATAATGTAGTATCATTAGTTTTCCAAAAATGAAAATCATGTGATTTCTGTGGCTAACCTTATTAGGTGTGCCACATGTTGACCCGAACCATCTAAAGTGACTCTATACAGCATATATTTGTTTCAGTCATTAGTTCCAACTCCTCTGTGACTGTAGCCCTCTTGTTCAGCTTGTTGATTCTTGTTGTAGTTGAGGCTCTTCAGGGGAACTGCAACCATGTAATTTGTCTGTAGGTTTCACGAAAGCACTGTTTAGTGGTAATGATGTTCCACATTACTAATACAGTGAGAGAACGAAGTATTTTATCCCATGCTGAGTTTGTACGTTTTCCCTCTGACAAAGAAATTACCAGTCTATAATTGTAAATGGTAGGTTATTGAGACAGAATAACAACAAAAAAAATCAAAACCTCAGTGCACAAAAGTCAGATTAATGTGCATTGTAATGTGAAATAAGTATATGATCCCCTATCAACCAGGCTCCCAGGTGTGGTCACTGTATGCAGGTAACGAGCTGAGTTTAGGAGAACCCTCTGTAAGGGAGTTCTCCTAACCCAGCTTGTTACAGTTCCTGTATAAAAGACACCTGTCCAGAAAAACAATCACTCCATTAGATACCAAACTAGCCACCATGGCCACGACCAAAGAGCTGTCCAAGGATGTCAGGGACAAGATTGTAGACCTACACAAGGCTGGACTGAGCTACAAGACTGTCACCAAGCAGTTTGGCGAGAAGGTGACAACAGATGGCGTGATAATTCGCAAGTGGAAGAAACACAAAATAGCTGTCAGTCTCCCTTGGTCTGGGGCTCCATGCTAGATCTCACCTCGTGGAGTTGCAGTGATCATAAGAACAGTGGCGAAGCAGCCCAGAACTACACTGGGGGAACTTGTCAATGATCTCAGGGCAGATGGGACCATAGTCACCAAGAAAACAATTGCTTCACACTACGCCGTGGAGGACTGAAATCTTGCAGCGCCCGCAAAGTCCCCCTGCTCAAGACAGCACATGTGAAGGCCCATGTGCAGTTTGCCTGTGAACATCTAAATGATCAAGAGGAGAACTGGGTGAAAGTGTTGTGGTCAGATGAGACCAAAATTGAGCTATTTGGCATCAACTCACCTGGTCGTGTTTGGAGGAGGAGGAATGCTGCCTATGACCCCAAGAACACCATCCCCATGGTCAAACATGGAGGTGGAGACATTATGCTTTGGAGGTGTTTTTTTGCTAAGGGGACAGGACACCTTCACCGCATCGAAGGTACGATGGGCGGGACCATGTACTGTCAAATCTTGGGTGAGCACCTTCTTCCCTCAGCCAGGGCATTGAAAAAGGATGGGTATTCCAGCATGACAATGACCCACGACACATAGCCAAGGCAACAAAGGAGGAGCTCAAGAAGAAGCACATTAAGGTCCTGGAGTGGCCTAGCCAGTCTCCAGACCTTAATCCCATAGAGAATCGGTGGAGGGAGCTAAAGGTTTGAGTTGCCTCGAAACCTTACTGATTTGGAAAGCATCTGCAAAGAGGAGTGGGACAAAATCGCTCCTGAGATGTGTGCAAACCTGGTGGCCAACTACAAGAAAGATCTGACCTTTTGCAAAGCGATCACATACCTGTGAAATAGGTACATTACAATGCATATCAATCTCTGACTTTTGTGCACTGGGTTTTTGAGGGTGTTTTGTTGTTGTTCTGTCTCTCACAGCTACAATAAACCTACCATTTACAATTATAGACTGGTCATTTCTTTGTCACAGGGCAAATGTACAAACTCAGCGTGGGATCAAATACTTCTTTCCCTCACTGTACGCGCAGTCTTGATTTCACAATTTGATCTCACACTTTGATTTCACACCTTCTGTAATTACACTCTTGTTTTTCGCCATAGCACTCTAAGCCTAACCCTATCGCTTAGATCAGTGCTGATTTTTTAAAATATTCTTTCTGTTCTCTTTTTTAGTGAATACGATGTGTATGGCTTCAAAACAGTCCCAGAGGAGGACGATGAGGAGGAGAAGCTTGTAGCCAAAGTGCGAGCTCTGGAACTCCGGTCTCTCTCGCTGACTGACCATGAGGTGTCAGTGGGAGTGAAGTGGGAAAACTACCTTGCAGGCACCATGAACAGGGAAATGGTCCGCTCTCCGGAGCTAAAATCTCTAATACGCAGTGGTGTGCCCCACATACATCGCTCTAAAGTCTGGAGCTGGTGTGTCAGTTTCCATGTGAAGAAGATACGAGAGAGCCAGCCAGCAGACTATTATGAGAACCTGCTGTGCTTGGCAAGGGACAAGCCTAACCCAGCCTCTAAGCAAATAGAGCTAGATCTGCTGCGCACATTGCCAAATAACAAGCACTATGCCTCCCCTTCAGCTGAAGGCATCCAGAAACTCAGGAACGTGTTGCTAGCTTTCTCCTGGAGGAACCCAGACATCGGCTATTGTCAGGGCCTCAACAGGTAACTCGCCTTAAACAGGACTGTTCAGAGATGTGAGATTTTGATCTTAACACTCCTAACTTTTTGGATTTTGTAAGTGCAACTGCTGAATTTCATGTAAAATAAAATGATATTGATGTATTGTGTAGGTTTCTTATTGCGTAGATTTTGTAGTTCTGTTATATATTTTTCAGTTTGGTTGCAAATAAATATAATTACACTAAATATGCTAGTCCTATGTATCTTAATAGACTTAATAGTTCTCCTGGATATCCATTTTTTGCTTATTTATTTTGTTCTGCATTACTCGTTATTGTTTGGATTTAAAATCTCTTTAGGTTAGCAGCCATAGCTCTTCTCTATCTGGAGCAGGAAGAAGCTTTCTGGTGTCTCATCACCATTGTGGAGGTTTTCATGCCACGAGACTATTATACCAAGACACTGCTTGGCTCACAGGTACTATTAAAAGCATGCTTGCCCCCTTACTTCTCCTGTTTTTGCTTCTGGGAGTAAAATCAGCTCCCCGGATTGTAGAATGAGAGCCATTAGCATGTGACTATTAGTTCTCTATAAATCTGTAGCTGCAAGATTAAAATAACAGAGTAAAAATAGGAGTAGAAGCAAGTTCCCTAGAATGCAAACCACACAAGAGAAACATAACTTGTGAAATAGGTGTGTGTGTGGGTGTGGGTGTGTGTGTGTGTTGGGGGTGATGTTTATTATCTATATATTATGTATATAATAATATGCTAATTTTGTATATATACTACAATCAGAAAGCTTTATTGATCCTGGAGGAAAATGTTTAATTAATATACTTATATAGTATGTTGTGCTAATTATGGTCTTTTAAATGAAACATGGAGTTACTTAGAGTTCTTGAAATACTGTAGATATCTACTATGCTCAGAAAACAGTGTTTTAACTTATAACGAGGATAATCATCATATTGCCCGGCCTCACTAACTCTTGTGCCTGCTCTTGTCTTTGCTAGTCACCCAAATCATGCTTATCCAAAGTCTCACTACATTTGCTAGCTTTGTGTTTGTATTGGATGTCATTTCTTCCCATTAATATTTATTTAAATAATTACATTTTATTACTAAAAAATGAAAAGTAAAACCCAAAAAGCGTGTTAAAGTGTGGATTGTCATGTTGCACTGTTCTCATTCAAGTCCTGGTCCACTTGGCTGGAAGGTTCCTGTGTAAGACAGTGATACAGTACAGTCGTTTTGTGTCTACAGGTGGATCAGCGTGTGTTTAAGGACTTGATGTTAGAGAAGTTGCCCAGGCTTCATGCTCATTTTGAGCAGTATAAGGTTGACACTTCCCTCATCACCTTCAACTGGTTCCTGGTGGTTTTTGTGGACAGTGTCGTCAGCGACATCCTCTTTAAGATTTGGGATTCCTTTCTCTATGAGGGACCGAAGGTAAGAATGAAAATCTCACCAAGTATCCTGTGTAGTTTTGAAGAGCAATGACAGTATTACTTTTGTGGAAACTGAGGAGCTGTTCTCAAGTGAAGGAGTGGTTGTTGACATTTGTGCATAATGCATGTGTAGGCACATAGTCATTTATACTTACTGTGTGCTTGCACTTTGCTTGGGATTCTGATCATAGTGACAACCGGCTTTATAAGAAAATACAATAAAATAAGAAAATAATGATAATATTCAATTAAAGGAAAACTCATTAGTGTGCCCCAAATTCAGTGACCATGAACTGTTATAGGAATATTTCTGCAAAAATATGTTAGTAAAAAGCAAGGACTAGTGCCTTGCCGGTTTCTAATGTGTGCCAGATGTAACAACTCTGGTTTTCATCCCTCTTTTCTCTCTCTGTCATTCTGGTACAAATTAATCTTCATTTAATCTATACATAAGACTTTGTCCCAGTGTTCTATAGGTTTAATGTACTTCAGCAAACTTTTAATCTGGTTTTTATGTTTACCAGTTTTGCATCTTATGGTGGGCCTTCTAAGATATATTATTCTCAATGCCTTTGTGTTCAGCAGTTGAAAAGGGAAGTTTTCTTCATGACTAAACCTCTTATTAGTGGTCAGTGGTCTGTAAGGCTGCCTGCAACCGCTGAGCACACCTTAAACTTCAAAAAACTAAAAAGAGTTTAGACACGCCTCTTATTGGAATTTTGCAGCCGTTCTTTCTGCCACTGACACATTTTTTTTCTTTTTATGAGAAACAGCAGCAAGAGATGTCAGTTAACTTTAGATCTTAGTTTGTTAAATAGTAAAATATCCCCCCAAGACTTTTGCCCTGGAGATATTTCCTTCTAAGGATTATTTTTTATTTTCAGTGTGACACTGCATATCTCGGGTGATTGTAAGAGGTCACTGGTTTTACAACTTGTTTTTCATTTCTTCTACAGATCATATTCCGCTTTGCTCTTGCGCTCTTCAAGTGCAAAGAAGAAGAGTTTCTGAAGTTGCAGGACGCCATGGGTATTTTTAAATATCTTCGATACTTCACACGTACAATCCTGGATGCAAGGTAAAGATGTGTTTATTTTATATGTAAGGATGTTACACTTGTGTACCAGAACTACTCATCACTAGATAGAAATAGACATTTGAAAGTGTTAAAGGAACAGTATGCTACACTATCAGCACTTTATAAACTGTCCTAATGTGTTGAATGATAAACACTTATTTTTTTTATTTTACCATTAATGTTTGCACTCCTACGAGTAAATAATTGTATTTCAGAGTTCAGATTTCTGTGGGTATTTTTCTTTCAGAAAGCTGATGAACATGGCCTTTGTGGACATGAACCCCTTCCCCCTGAGGCAGATCCAGAATCGTCGCACCTTCCACCTGGAGAAAGTTCGACTGGAGCTCACTGAGTTGGAAGCCATTCGACAGACATTCTTACGAGATAGAGAGACCACCCCAGACGGGCGTGTGCCTATCAGTGATGATGAGGAGGACAACTAAATGAGCACCAATCATTGACTGGACCTATACAGCTAATCTGCCAAGGTTTATGTAGTAAGTGTTCTGACAGAGGGTTCTCTCCTCTATGTCTGAACAGAGTGGCTTGCAGGGACCAAGGGACAAAGAGCAGCCATTTAAGTTCATCAGCATTCATGTTTTTTTTCCTTCAGCTGGCAGTGATATGTTGTTTATGTTCTATGTTTTTTTTTTTTTACATGTATCTCTCACAGACCAGTATTTTCATCCATGTCAGTGTATTAGTTTGGGAATGATGTGTGTGTGTGTGCTAGGTGGTGTTGACTGATGAAGAATTAATAGTCAGGTACTTTCACATACAGCTAGGCACACCAGCAACTTACATTTAGTTTAGTCAACACACATGGTTCATCGCAAACACTTGTGTTTATGGAAAAAAAAAAACACATATACTGTCACATGTTTACTCTTTAATGCAGTGTTCCTATTGTAGCTGTATTATTTTATATCAGTCATTTTTGTATTTGTGAAATGTGCCAGATTTCAGGTTTTATTCATGCAAAAATGACATTTTTGTACTTCTGTCTGTCTGTTTTCCATGTCTTATGAGGCACTTAAATCACTTTGAATTAGGGACAAACTATTTTAGAAGAAATTTTGCTTTAGGGAAGCACAGGATGTTATATGGTAAACTGAACAGTAGCCAGTTGTGTCCAACATGCACATGAAATGTTTGTGGCTCAGTGCACATTCCTGTCTGCAGTCATGAGATGACTCTTAGCTGCTGGATAACTGTTCTTGGACAATGCGCATCATGCAGTCTGTCAGACCAGGCTGCTTATTTTCTGCTTGAGTGACATTCCTTTGTTAGTAATCAGCTACATTTAGACCAGTTTGAATTCTAAGTTGTCAGGATTGTACCATATATATCCAGTGCTGTTGATGCCATGTGTGTTATCAGTGTGACAGCCTGGAATGGCTGTTTTTCAGGACAGTTTTGATAATAAATAGTGGTGGCCTTGAGTTTCAGTGCTGTGCTATGAATGTGTATTCATAGTTTATAGCAGTGAAGTTTCTGTGTATTTTTCTATGTGTATTTGTGTATTTTTCTAGATTCTGAAATGGATGCGAATGTGTGCTGTCCTACATTTGGTACATTACTCATTGAATAATATGTTTTTTTTACCACCTTCCTCAGCAGGGAGCAGTATTGTATGATTGTCTTAATAATCTAACTTTGATTAAGTGCATAATTTCTTTTAATATGCATGTTACTTGCTCTCAGTTGTCGCTCTTAGTGCTTCAGTTAACCTAAAAGTGGAATTGGATTTTCAAGGGCCCATTGATGAGGGACATAGAATGTTTAGCAGCTTAATATTTCTGGGTGCACTTAAATAGTTCTGGGTGCAGTTAAATGTCAAATATTATCTTCTTTGAGCAGATTTAATTTGCTGTTAAATGCTTTTTCATTTCTGACATATTCACATGTATTAGGAATACAGCATTCCCAGTCGACCTTTATGTGTGCTGTGTTTACAGCAGGGTGGCTTCAATAAGGATTTCAGCATTCATTTTGCCATGTTTATGTCAGAAACCTTCATTACTAAATGTTGCTTT
Organism: Hydrocynus forskahlii; assembly: GCA_037974365.1. Lineage (NCBI taxonomy): Eukaryota > Metazoa > Chordata > Actinopteri > Characiformes > Alestidae > Hydrocynus > Hydrocynus forskahlii. The sequence continues at coordinate 9,545,761 of JBBPCX010000135.1, read as the reverse complement.
CTGTATATTCATGTTTTACACATCCCCTTAATTGACGAATAATACAATACTGTGAACTGAGAGCTGGTCTCTCCATTGTAGAATATCTTCATTATGTTCTAACCTTCACCAGTTTGCTTGTGATCAGCATTGTAATACAAACTTCCCTCCATTTTTTTCTTTTTAGTAAGGACTTCCATTTAAGTGGTAGTAGTTGCAGATGTAAAATGCTATTCTGATTTTGCATATTTCCATATATAAATTACATTTAGACCTTATTATTTAACGGGGATGTATTATTGTCGGGCCCGCTTTTCCTTTGTTTTAAATGAATAAGCTAGCATGTCAAAGTTTGCTCACCAATGCTATGCGTTGCACAGATCTGTATACATAAATGTAAAGGCTTTCTGTTTTGTTTTGTTTTTGTTTTTTAATTTTAGGTCATTTGGAACTCATGCAATACGTCCAATGTTACCAAACCTTTGTGCGTGTTCAAACTCCAATCACCAGTCATTTTACTTTTTACTTTTTGCGTGATTGTCCAATAAATTGCCTTTGCATACAGCACACGGCCACTTGAGTGCGTGGTTTCACTTTTGCTGGTCAAGGTGAAGATGTGAATCTCATTAGAGAAAGGAACCAGAGTGGAAAGCGTCCACAAAACCTTCCAGTGTTTGGCAGGAAATCTGGAGAAGCCTAGCATTGTGGAAAACAATGCATAAGGCTCAACTGTAGTTCCTTCCTGGCTTCTTGATTGTTGTTGCCATGCCACCTATATTGGAATTAGATGGGATGCAGTGTTCATGAAGTTGGCTGTTATAGACAAAAATGCATTATAACGCCATCTTCCAGCAGTGTACCTTTGAGTTTTCACCTGGTTATGATTTCCAGTGCCCCTTTTCTCCTGTGGGTGGCAGTACATTATCACTTACCAAGTTACCGGATTGTACCATGATTTTACTTTTCTGGGAACACAGACAGATACAAAGACCAACCCACTCACTCACATTCTGTAACCGCTTAAACTTCACTAGGGTAGGGCACACACACACAGACCTAAGGTCAATTTGGAAACCACAATTCACCTAACACGCATGTCTTTGGCCTGTGGGAGAAACCAGAGACCCTGAAGGAAACCCACGCCACCACGAGGAGACACACACACAAGGCCATGGACATAGAACAAAGAAAATTCACATTAGAGTTTCAGGTGTTTCAGATATAGAAATGTAATGAGCTAATACCTATTTATTCAGTAAAGTTATAAAATTCAGACAAATTTGTTATAAAGTAAAGAGGCCCCTTATAGTCACGCATGAACATGGCATACAGTGGAAACAATGTGAGATTCTTTCTCAAAATCTTATCCATTTACCAAGTGAAGCAGGGGGGGGTGCCACCAATGAGGGACCCCTGGGGAGCAGTGTGTGGGGACGGAACCTTGCTCAACGGTACCTCAGTGGTGCCACTAGCAGTGCTGGGATTTACACCCATGACCTTTTGGTTGCAGGGGCAACTCCATCAGCTTCCCCACAATGATGGATTACTAATCAGCAGACTTGACACATCAATCTTGACTAATAGACCGCTCATGACTCTTTCTCTAGTCTTTCTGTAGCAGCGATAGTAGAGCTTTACTGTTTGTTTTGGTGGATGATAATTATTAACTCTCACATAAGGGAACTCCTCCAAGCAAGCCAGCGTTTCTCAACTGGGGTGCCGCGGCTGGAGTGCTGTCTGGCTTTATCAGGGGTGCCATCCAAAATACTATTCTTGTGTCGGGCACCCTTTCAGTCCACTATTAATATTAATATTAGATATTAATAGTTTAGCTAATAAAATTAGGCCTCAATTTAAGTTGGATGTAGACAATCCTAGAGTGTAATAAATTGTATTACTCTTCAAACCTCTTAGCTCCAGACTTAGCATCCATGACTCTTAACACTTTCTTCTTGTTATTTTCATTATATCAAGATTGAAATACTATCATCTGCTTTCAAAAATTTACTGGAAGCTGTGATACAGCCTAAGGGGTGGTCAATTGGCACTGGATTCTCTGCATCATGCAGTATTGGTTTAAGAGCAGACTCATAGTCAGGATGGGTGAGTTTTGACTTATTCTTCTTTGGAAATCCAGAAATTTTAGTCATACAGAAACAATAGTTTGAGTGACGATCTTTCGCCACAGTAAAGGGCACAGCTTTCCTTTTCCACTGAACCACTGTGTGAGGCCAGGGGAACAAACAGTACAGCAGATATGAGGGACCTGTCTTTTATCATGCTCTCCAATTTTACATCCAAGACACTACTTGTAAGCGATCATCCCTTTCTTGGTCATGATCACACGGCATGTTTTTCCCACAAATGTAACAAAAATTTTCAGAATGGTTGACACAGCTGCGCCTACTCATGTACTTAGAAGAACACATCAAGGTTTTCGGCTGGCTTCTCCAAATTGTTGACCAAATGCAAATGTGATCAAAGCTGGAAGAATCTGACGCATGACATGGTGTTTCTAAAAATGCCAATGTCCATTCCTGCTTCCCAGTACATTCACACTCTTGGCAATTTCATCACTCCCATAGCTAGGCAGGGAACCAACTAGAGATCTGATTTCTCCTGTAATTGTGTTTTCGAACCCTAGTGTGTCACTTTGCATGGCATAAATGTTGGTGTTGTGTCATCAAAGATCTCATCTGGTATATACTCTGGTAAAGTCCTCAACTCTCACAGCACTGAATTCAACCAGGAAGCATGTTTCAAACAAGGCAGTAGCAAACATACACATGACAGAAACAGCTGTTATCATGTTTGCGTGCAACAGTATCAAAATACCAAATTATCGCAAAACAATATCATGCCTACAACCTAAAATCTGGACATGCTAGGAATATTTCGAATTGCAGATTTAGATTCAGCACAGTCGATTTCATTTCACTTCTAGTAGCGAAATCTTTGTTTTCCAGTGTTATCTTCTCTTGTATTAGCATTTTAACTTTGATGTAGAACTAAATGGACATATACAAAGTACATATCCAGTATCTGTATTTTATGAAAGTACTTCAGTTGTTTGATACTTTTCATTTTACTTCTTTACTTTCAGCATGAATTAGTTATCATTCATTACTCTGAAGTGGGAGAACAAAGGGAATTTCTAAAATATCTGGAAGAATATGATTGTTTCAGACTGAAGTATCCCTAATGAAACCAGCTATCTACTCATAGCTTAGGAACTGGAACTTGGATCAGGCACCTCTGACAAGCTTGGTGTGGAGCACTTTTGGATTGGATACTTGATATCTAAGGAGAGTGAAGAGTACAGGAGGTCCTCGAGTTACGACAGAGATACGTTCCTACGAAAGTGATATAACCCACATTTTGGTGTAAGTCGAAACACACCCTAGGCTAAGTTATTAACCTGTCCTAACACAGCTGTTAAATCTATAAACACAACTAAGAAAAAATGACAAACAATGAGTTAAAAAAAAAAAACATTCAGGATCCATGATGAAGGCCAAAAAGTGGCCCAACAAAGCAACGCAAACGGAACACTTGCGCTTAGATAAGTGTACCCCCTCACTCACACTGCATGTTACTGCACATTCAGCGTATTCTGTGTGTTCTTTCGCCGTGTGCCACTAATCTAGTTCGCCCACGTGAGCCTCATAAACTCAAAACCTCATATATTGAGACCCTCATAACTTGAGGACCCCCTGTATTTATATTTGCCAGTTGATTCCACCAAAAATCAAAAGCACATCTGCTGCAAGGTGTGTTAGTAAACTGCAGCACTGTGGTTATAAATGTCTTGTCTACTCCTGAAGAGCCAAGTCTGCGGTGAAGTTTTTTTATTTCATCACTATGTGAGCAGTAGGTGGCTTTATAATTTATTACGTAAAAAGATACATTTTTTACAGTTTGTGTAGTCTTTAATTGCACATTATATGCATTTATGTTTTCTGCTTGAAGCCCTGAAGCCCTGCTGCACTGCCTCCTGAGCCCCATCTTTTGCGCAGAGCAGCTTCCACCAGATCTTCAACCAAAAGAGCTCACCAAGCCAGAGCTTTGACCATAAAAGCCAAGGCCATGCTAAAGTGACTGGGGAGGCAGTTGACTTAGAGGTGGGGTTTCCTGCTCTCATTCTTACCCTCTACTTCTCACTCTAACACTTGTTTTAGGTGTCGCAACGCTTCAAATATGGGCAACACCTAACACATGTGAAACAGAACAGTGAGAACCAGCTTTGGACGAAGAGCTCTAGCACGGAACTGGCAGAAAATCTCCAGGCCCAGAAGAGTGGACATCAATTCGCTTCTTCACACAATGGTGGACATAAGAGAGAGTGAGAGGATGGACAGAGTAAGGGTTCTGAAGTATGATAAAATCTTCTCTTTATCACTATATATTATGCCACAATATGATTTTTGTCTGTGGATGTCAAGGGTATTTCAGTAGTTGTAATGAATGAACTACATGGAGATTAAAGGTGTCAACAAACGGTGAGATTTCAGCAACCCTATTAGTTCCTTGTGAGCCAAACTGTGTGACATGGATCTAATAAACTTGCGCGCGACAAAGTTTGATGAATGCGGACTGTAAAACGAGAGCACCTTCTGAATCGTAGACTACAACACAAGTCAAAGCATGAAAATAAAACTTCATTCACGTTTACCGCTATGGTGGTACATTTCTGACACTGTCAGACCTCAAGACTGTGACAGTAGCCATGCTTGAATCTCTCTCACAGTGCAACTTAGGACCATTGTTTTTGGAGTCACAAAGATAGATATTGTTCATCTTTTCATCTATAACAACAGTGTAAAGTAACTGCAAAAACTTCAGTGTTAGAAGACCCCAATGTACAACAGGTGGATGGAGAAAACACGTACAAAATACATGCACACCTACATTCCCACCCACAGACTCCAGTAATCAAACACACAGTCGAACTTATAAAGATGACAGACAATGGAGGAGAGAACGCACACATACACACACACACACACTACTGAAGAAAAACACATAAAACACAAACACCTATACACTAACAAAACACAAATACAGACACACGGTAAAACACAAACAAAAGGACAAACCTATTTGCAGTGAAACAAGTCCACAAAACAATCAATAATTGTATTTAAAAAAGTGTTAATTTTTTAAAAATATTTTGACTATTAACAAAACGAAAACAATAAAACTCTTATAAAACTGCCCAGCTCTGAAAAAAACGTAATTTTCTGTGGGAGCATTTTTATTTCTAATCTAATAGATTTTACGGTTATTTCTATTGTATTATCCCTCTATTGTCTCTATGAGTTATGTAAAAATGACAATTACTGCTTACAGGGTGAATACGCTCAGGCCTGGTGTCAGGAGGTTTATTTTTAGGGGCAATTCCCCATCAACCAATCATCAGGCTCCTCTAAATCCACTAGCTTGTCCTATACAGGTAAGCAGCAGAAATTACTGAAGTGAAACAGCACTTTATGATAAAGGGGGATCTGGCAGGCGCCCTTATCCAGAGTGACTTACAGTCAATAGTTATGAGAGCTGCTGCACTGCTTTATGCAAGTTCATGGTATAAAATGCTACATCAATTAACACTGACAGTTTGCATCACTTTGCATAGTTCTTGAAACCATGTCTACGTGATTTTAAAATATCTCTCTTAACACAGTGGCACTTAGAAAAAGACAGGAAGCAGAACAGGAAGCAGAGCTAGGTGGCAGAGTTGAAAATGTTAAGACTTGCCCTGGGAGTGAGAAGGATGGACAGGATCAGGAATGAGTTTATTAGCGGGTCAGCTTGAGTTGGACCTTTTGGAGGAAAAGTCAGAGAAGCGAGATTGTGTTGGTCTGGAAATGTGCTGAAGACTCTGAGTACGTTGGGAGAAGGAGGCTGAGGATGGAATTGCAGGGAAGAGGAGAAGAGGAAGGCCAGGTAGGAGGTTTATGGATGTGGTTAGGGAGGACATGCAGGCCATTCATGTGTGAGAGAAATGGAGGAAATGGAGATGGGTGATACGTTGTAGCACCTACTAGTCAGGAACAGCTGAAAACAGAAGAAGAGTAAGTAACTATAGACATCAATTTGATTGAAGCAGACAATATGTACCTCTTTGGTCCCTTGCTTCTAGAAGAAATTGGGTCCAAAGGCCCATGGCTGTCTTTATGACAGCTTCAGGATATGTGAGTCATGACATGTTGCCATACAAAGTATAAGAACTTCATTTCAGCAGTTGACATGTTGGGGCCTATTGCGCACCAGTGAACTGATAAAGGGCGTGACAGCGTGACTGACGTCGAGGCGAGGGCTCACAAATCAAAACTGAACTGTGCTTGGGGCCCCATAAAGACTTGAGTCACTGCCAGGCACCTGAAGAACACGCGCGCGCCCCGAGCAAGCCGGCCGGCAGGGGGCGCGAGAACTGAAAACAGGCGCGCGCCTGAACCAGGCAGTCAGCTACAGACAGCAGCGCGAGCTCCGTCTGAATGTCCTGACAGAGAGGAGCAACTTCAGCCGAGCACCTCTCACACTGCTGGACAGAAGTATCAACACACACTCACACGGAAGGTAAGACAGCTTTCATTTTAAAACCTAGCAGAGTGTGACGTTCTTCTGAAGTTTTCGTTTGCTCTGAAGGATGCAGCCCAGTACTATATATATATATATATATATATATATATATATATATATAGACACAC
>JBBPCX010000135.1:9514026-9538975 GCA_037974365.1 Hydrocynus forskahlii | reverse complement strand
TGTGTGTGTGTGTATACATATGTATCTAAACTTACTTAATAATTTATAACACACACACACACTCACACACACACACACACACACATATATATGTATGTTATAGATTCAGTGCATTTAGTACCTTGAAACTGCCTTAAAAGTAAACACCCATTAGGTTATCAGTTCACTGCCATACAGGCGCCTGGACAACCACGTTATTGCCAACTATAGGCACCTAAGATCAATTCCCTGTAACTTCATATCCTGTCAGACTGAGTGTAACCCTGATTACAGCCGTAGCTCTAAAGCTTACAGACAACAATCTGAAGACATTTTTGAATTTGTATGTAGTAGTTACATTTAATTGCCGTATATGGGGAAGAGAGACCCTCACAAATAAGATTTGTGTGTTCTTCCTTCAAGATCAAACAGATATAGCTTCTGTAATTCTGTAACTCTTTTCACCCTCACTTTTCTAAAGACCTCAGTTACTTTTCTGCAGCTAAATTCAGTTTCGCTGTCATGTGCATGAGTGAGTGTCTTGCCTTTTAGAGCTCCTTAGACGGCCCTGATTGCTTTCAGTGATCCTGATAACTTATCCTGCTTAGTGCCCCAGACTGGTGCAACTCCTTTTTTGTTGTGTTTTTATTTCGAGACAAATCCGTGCTACCACTTTGTGGTCGAGAACAGTGTTAGTGCTGGATTGTAAAACTGTGTTTCTTTAGGCCAAGAAATGACAGATTAAGCAACAACAATTTCTGTTTACTTTTAAAGTATTTTATGCCCCTAAAGGCCGATATATTTGGTAAAAAAAATATTGAGGGATGCCCTAGGAATACCTCAGATCCACTCTCTCTGATGTGGAATGCAAGCAGCATGCTGGAACATGCACTATTTTATGAGGATGTCTACCGTGATCTGTGCTCCAGAAATGTGCCAGGAAACACACACACACACACACACACACACACACACACATATAATTAGATGTCTTTTCACAGCACCCCTGGACTTGTGTGTGCTGCCCTGAGGGGATACCCACTGGACCTGCTGACAGTTTACGTGTTCAGCTTTTAACAAAACACAGTCATCATCAATGAGGACACTGGGTATGGCTGTGTTCAAGCAACAGAGAGTGGAAGATTTTTATGAAATCGGACAGGAACTTGGAAGGTAAGTAATATGATAAACAATCATGGGATTACCCACAATGGTTACACCACAAGTGGAGTGTTTGTCTGTTGTTTGAAAACATCCACAGTGCATGCCTAATAGATAGTCCCTAGGAGTGTGTTCAAAGGAGCTGACTAACAGATGGCTTGCTGATGTTTGAGAAGGGAAGGGCTGCGTTGGGATTTGCGCTCATAGCTGGAATAACATGAGAAGTTTGGCACCATCCACATTTGTTACTTCTGTACAGCGACATGTTCTGTTTGGTTGTTTATGTCCTAGATTGAAGTGTACATGCAAATGAGTATAGCAGTGATAGTTTTAGTGCAATAAATCTCCCAACATTAATAAGAGATTAGATAGTCATAAATAACCATCTTATTGTATTTTGGCAGTTTTTCATTTGGAATGTTTTTTGTTCTGTTGTAAAGAACACTCCCTTAAAAAGCCACTTCAACAGGGAAACCCATCTCTCATCACTAATCTCATGAATATCAACTGTAAAAACACAACTCGAAGTCTCTTTTCAGCAGAAGGATGTTATAAATCCATTCATAAAGGAAGAGGGGTTACAGCGTTCAGTCGCTTGTTAGCGTTTAGGAAAGGTGTAGCCTTCCACCCAGGTGCTCGGCCCATCCCTCTGATCTTTTGAATGGTTCAGGGTAGAAAGTGAGCTAAAGTTCTTATCCGGGAGTCACTCCTTCTACTTAAATATGAATCATAGTGCAAAAAATAGTGAAATAACCTGAGACCAGCACATGGGAATTACTTCCTTTATTACAATGAGGTCACTTTCATGGAAGAGGCCATCTAATGAGACATGGCCTGTGGCTAGCAGGTGGTTGTTTGTTACTGTTTTGAATATATAGTATGAGAAGGCCCACCACCTGCCGGACTGGCTTTGTGTCCTACTCAGTGTTCCTTCCTTCATTTACATGCAGTTTCTATGACACACCCTGAGGATGTTGACAAAATCTACCATATTTCAAGGTAGAAGCAAACCTATTGCACTAATGTGCAACTAATGTCCACTGAAACTTTCTAACCTGCACACATACATATTTTCCAGGTTTTTTTTATGATGAGATCAAGGTACATTTTGATTTTCACCATTTAAAGTATTAAATATGGTTTGATTCTACAGGGCTATTACATACTGTAAAGATTGGGCTGGATCAGATAAGTGCCATTTTCAAGGCAAAGGGTTGAAAAATAGCATGTTCAAAACAGTGATGTTAACAGTGTGACCAAGCAGAGATTGCCTGGATGAACCCAGATGCCCAGTTTTGAACACTAATTGTGGTTTTCATGACGTACAGCAAAAGGGAGACTCTTGCAAGTAACCTGTTTTACAACTTTACATTTCAATACACTATTGAAAATATTCTTTTTTGCAGTACTGTACTAAAATACAGTATGATACAGTACTCTTAGTAGCCATCATGAGGAAAATGGCAAATTTACACTGAGAGGGCAGTATGCGCAGTTAAATTCCAGACATTGTGGTGTTGGATCATAATGCTCAACAAAAATGAAACGTTTGCTAACACTGGAGTGGAGAAGAGTTTTAAGCAAGTTATAAAACCATATATCCTGTGAAAGAGGAAACAGTATGTATGTGGTTTGACAGATTCACTGAAGCATCTGTGATCTGTGACAGCCAGGCGGCTACGTACTAAAGACGAGGTGGGGGAGGGAGAAATGGAAAGCAGAAAATTCCAGTAAAGAAAGGAAAAGGAGCCGTAGGCAGGTGAAATGGTTAGCCACGTCCCAGCTCTCCTGCGTGTCCCACTCTTTCAATGTGCTCCATGTGGGTGGGGGTCACCTGTCACGTCATGTTATTACTCACCCTCCAGTGTTGTAGGGGGGCGACTAAGATCTTACACAACCCTTCCATGGTGGTGGAGGTTGGCTAGAGATGGGACTTTGCACAGAGTTTACCTAAGGACAGCACTGTATTTCCATTGTACACTGCACCACAACTCATTCTACTGCCATACAACATTTGACACATTTATTTTTCCACCCACAAAGCCCACCAGTGACCACCAAAATTTGTCAGCTGTCGAGTCTCCTAACTGACTATGAGCAACTATCTGTGCATATCTTGTATGACAATGGCTTTACTGTGGAAGTAATGGCTTTACTGTGGTTTTTGTCTCATGATTGTCAGCCTCTCACGAACGGCCCTTAGATTAGTGACATTTGGTGTAGAAATAAAAGATGCATCAGTTTCTTCCTGCTTACAGTTACTTATTGAAGGACAGTGCAGAAGTTTTAGAGCATCTTAGTAAATGAGATGGAGCTGTATGTAAAGTCATGTATCTGAACAGTAAGTGTTCAAAAATATGAACATTAAAACAAATGCAAATAAACAATACACTATGATTTTAAGTGTGTCCGTCTCATAATGCGAAGTCAGGAACCAAACTTGTGTTCCTCTTACTGTGTTCTTCCAACTTTGTCAAAAACAAACACTGGATTTATGTATCCTAATGGAAGTGTTTTATTCAGAAAAGCCTACTTACAGTCATGACAGTTTAAAACTTTAAAGACTACTACACAGTACTGTATTTTAGCCAAACATGGATTTTTTAGAAAATAAGTGCAACTCAACATCTTTCTTTCACATACATGTGGTTAGGCAACAGGAAGAAGTGAGATAAAATGCAGATCACTGATATGAGCCAGTTTACTCTTTCAAAACAGTTATTAGGCCCTAAATTCTTGATCTGAATACCTTGAGCTCCACTGTCAGGATATAAGTCTTAGTTTTGCTTTGAACCTCCTGTTTTTAAACTATTGTGTGTCTTTCCTGCACACTGGACCCACAGCCAAATGTTGGCTTAAAGGAAGTTTTGTCATATATGTGTCCCACATGTTCTTTCTCTACAGCTGCAGTTGAAATCTCACCATGCTTCATAATTATTGCGCTATATGGTGTGCCGGCTGTCTTGTAGTGCTGTTCAAACTATAAATCTCTCAGCTGTGGCATTGTTATTCAGTGTCAATCACGTCACTAAAAAGCAAATGCTATATTGTGAATTGATTAATGAGCGAACCTTTCTGAAAGTCTTTTTTAACACTGTGTGGCAAAATGTATGGGGACACCTGACCATCACACCTATTTAAGATTGTTGGTCATTCCATTCTAAGACATTAATATAGTTTCCTCAAGTGGCACTAGTTAGGTGTATAGTTTCACTTATGCATATAGTAACACCTGAACTCAATAATTAGGAAGGGTGTCCACATACTTTTGACCAAATAGCAAATGTAATCTTAAAGCTCACTTTTTCTTATCCATGTTAGTATTGCAAATTTTGGTGTATAATGGTAAAAAAGCATGATGACTAATAAACACAGCATTCCTTGAACAACAAGCACACACACGCTTCATCTTCAATACTGAGGTATTTTCCAGTTAGAAAATGTCATGGTAGGTCACGAAGGTGTTGGATAGGTGCTGTTGATCCCTTCAGAGAACTCAGCGTTATTTTTCCTTTAATTGTGCCATGCTTGCTATTAACAGCTAAGTGAAAAGCAGGTGGATGTACTCGGGTTTGGATTTGGATTTTTTATGCAATGATTGCTGTTCTTTGTGTTGGATTGAAGGCTCAGTGTATTTATTTATAGTAAAGTAGTGCAGCAGGCTGTGTCCAAACCTCATAGAACATTCTGTGAGTTCTTCCCCCACACATTAGGGTTGTCTCTACAGTACTGCATAACAGTGGACTATCAAGGGTTAGACTATGTGCCTATAAATGTAATTTCTTTATAGCAAGACTTCTGGGTTCAAGCTGAAATGAAGTGCTGAAACATAATAGGTGGTGTATTAGGCAGCTACTGAAGGCAGTGAGAGGGAGTCAAGTTTGATTTCTGTACATGTTAATGTGAAGTACATCAGCGTAGGAGGGATAATGATGTGTGTGGGTTGTTTGCCCCCACCTCTGGAAAGTCTGGTGCCTCAGCACTGATGACAGCTGAAGCAAATTTCAGTTTTTCTCTGCATTTATCAAGTCTGAATTTAAAAAATCTGAAGAGCATTGTGTCAATCATATGTTGTAACTGCAAGGTTATAACTATACTTTGCAAAATTCAAATCATAAACATATTTAGATGGATTAAAAGAGGCTACAAACAACTTTTTTTTTTACTTATTACAGCAATAAAGAGCTGATGTGTTATATTATTACTTTTTTGTCCTCTGTTCCCTAGTTCCCAATACTAGCTTATAGTTTATCTTCCCAAATACTGAATTAAATACATTTTTATTTATTTCTGTTCTAATTTTAAACTTCAATACAAACCAGGAAAACAAAATGTTGTGCATTATCTCAAGTACTGTGATGTTACATGTTTGCCCTGATTGGCCATATTTTTGTCCTTTACAAAGTAATCTCTTTTCCTCTGTCATAATTGTGGTTTGACAGTGAGCCAGTGCCAGCACCAGAGCGGACCAACTGGGGTTGCTTGCTGGAAATTTCCAGAACTCATCGATTTCCTGTCCACCTATACATATGAGCGACTCGCTAGGTGGGGCCTGGCAACTCGCTAGGGGGGCAATGCCTTCGAATGCCCCCCCCCTTGGCGCCGGCACTGCAGTGAACTGTTCTTGCTGTTCTTGTTATGTACAGATTTAGAATTGTAACGTGTCATGGTATTTGCGCAGGCCATTGTAGAGACACAAATTTGAATATTTGGCTGGCGCCACTCGCTCAAGCACACAACTAGCCAAGGCCTTAGCGTGGCTAATAACCAGCAGCTGTTGGGAGTGGAAAGTCCAGTGAGACCTAGAGCTGTCAGAGCTGCAGACAGGCTTAGAACAAAGTCAGCCGGAACGCCCGCAATGGGAAGATTCTTTCCCTCTCCAGCCTCCCTGTTAGCCGTACCTCCATCTAAGACTGTCTTGGGAAGGAGAGGGGTGTTAATGTCAAAGTCAGATGGTTTCAACACTGGAGCCTTTTTCTTTATGAAAGTTTGCGTATTGACATGAGAAGAGTTATGCTGTACACTATTGGCCTCAGCTGCTCTGTGCTTTGGCCCCCAGTTACTAGAAAAGCTTGAAAAAACTCATGTTGTTCTGTCATTGCATTCCATCTCCTGTGGATATTTTATGGTGTTTGAGAACACTTTTAATTTTTTTCTTTTGTGTCAGAGAGTTTTGCTTTATGCATTGCCAGATATGAACTATCCTTACTTGCTAATGCTGTGAAGTAGTCCAGCTGACAGAATTTTTGAGCACAAGTGATCTTGTGGGTATAACTGTAGATATAATAGATCCAAAATACGTTTGAGATGCTGTCTGGTTCTGACCTCCAAGTTTGTGTTTTCGTCACTGAGAAAACTGAGGCTATTCATTTCAACCAAACCTGTTTTGGTTTGATGTGCTGCGTGCGTTTGTGTGTGCTTGAATGTGTGTCTTATCTATTTTTTCTCTGCTCTCTCTGGACTTCATGTACAGAAAGAAGGACAGCAAAGCCAGCTCCAACCTGGGTGGAGCCCTCTGAATATTCGTTGCTCTGATCTAAAACTGGCATCGAGTTCACAGGGTGATATATAGATAAAAATTGCATTCAGTGATAACCATGTCTGCTGTGAATTGATAATCAAGTTTGACAATAAATTGTTTTATGTAGCCTCAGCATTCACCCAAATGCATTCAAGAACTCCTTTCCTTGTTTTTACTGTGGGTTCAAAAACTCTTATCCTGTTCTACTGTTGTCAAAAATCTTAAAAGTAGTGTGTGTTCTTCACCCAAGCAGACACAGCACCAATCAGACCAACATTAACATAGTCATGTGACTTTTATTGACAGCCTCACAACATAAGCGGATGGAGATCCTTAGAAACAGAGGCTAGGCTAACTGGAATGTGTCTGAAAATGTGACCCTATCAGTGGATAAAGTTAGGCCAGTCTCCCCTCTCGCCTCCTCCCCATCATCACTCCACCCTCCAAAACAGGGCTGGCAGGTGAGAGTGGAGTGGGGCAGTGGCTGGTTTAAAATTAACCCAGCTGCCCTGATAGCACATAGACCCTCGCAGCCTATCGCAGTCTTTGGAAGACCTCTCTGTGGGGCCCCATGTCAAACACAGGAAATAGCTGACAGTAATCATCCTCTAATCATCTGTTCCCTGTGTTAATCCCTCGTGCCACAGTGTGTTGGGCACTCTCAGAGACATGGGAATGGCATGCTAATAAAATAAGCAGTGAAAATACAACTTGAAGGAGAGCCTGTACTTGTGAACAATCCCTGAATCTGAGAAAACACTGCATTTCAGTAGAGCTGTCACTGTCGATTATATTAGTGATCAAATAATGTGCTGCTTATTTTGACAATGAACCATTTTGTGGTTTAGAAAAGGTCAAGACAATAGACTCACATACAAACATGCACACGATCTCTGTGAAAAAGTATAAAATCAACAACTGAGAGAATGTCAGATGAGAATGAGACAAAACAGTTTTTGCTTAATGGCTAAACATTTGGGCTTGCTAAAACATGTATCAAACAGACTTATTAAAGACGAAATGTTTTTGTTTAGGGGTAAGGGGGTGCTGATATTGTGGTCAGAGTTGATTTTCTGGCTGCCACAAATAAATCTATGAATGTGGAAACTACTGGCACAAGTCAAAAAATGCAAATTAGACCGCAATTTCGATTGGTTGCGGACCTTAAGCTGTTCTACTTGGCTAAGAGAAAGAAAACATGACCCCAACATGGGACATGTTGAAACAACAGAAAGGATTATAAATCTTTTTCAAGAAGGAAATCTAACATTGAGCATGGCAAAATGTTCCCAGTCAGCTATGTAAAATTTGCTGCAACTATAAATGAAATTGGAGAGTTATAAAAGGAAAACATATGGTAGAAAATACCCCCAAAAAACAAATATTTGGAAACAGGGTTCAGTATTTTAGCTGAACTGTAAGAAATCAGCTGAACAAAACTGGATTTACATCCAGCAAAAACAAATAGAAACCAGCATTAACACCTCAATAGCAGAAAACAAGATTACAGTGGACTAAAGAGAAGCTGTTGTGGAGTATGGAGAAAGTGATATTCAGTGATGAGTCACAAATCTGCACTGCTGGAACGTATACTGGTGCCATCTTGATGATGACTGCCTTGATCTAGAAAACAATATACTGTTAATTAAAATTTAATGTAATGTGTTTGATGTATGTTTCACAAAGCCAAAATGTTCAATTGCTTGTATCTGTCATTTGTTTGCTATGAAGCAGAAAAGCTGAGTGAACATCCTCGAGGTGTGGTAATTCCATGTTTTCGCCAGAGGTTGTACCCTTGAAGATTCCAAAACGTTTTTTGGACCAATTAAAATTGGGATGCCTTCAAAATGTAATTGCAGCATTTTTCGGTATCACGTTATAATCATTTCTTCACTTTAAACCCTTTCATCCTTGTGACAACCTCTCACCAGTGAGTACGGTTTCATAAGCATGCCATCATGCCCTAAAGCATTTTTAAAATGCGTCACAGTCCAGTCTCTGACATTCCTCAGTATGTCCGTGGTAGACAGAATCTGTCTCCCACTAACACATTTCAGACAGGACACATCATCCGTGGTCTGTTTTTCTCTTAGTGCCTTCCTGATTGCTCTCCGCCTCTGTGATATCTCCTCTCCTGAGCTGGCCATCTGGAGTGAGTGCTGGTGGTACTCCGTCTTAATGGGCCAGACTGATAATGTGGGTAGCGGGTGTAGAAACAAACTAGAGTTTGCATCAGATGTGGCCTTGCTTAGTCAGCTCAGAAACAGCTTCCTACTTGTGCAGTGATGATGCAGCTTTACCTAACTGCAGGGGTAGCATCATATACAGGATTTAACTCTGAGACAATGGGACGTTTCCTGTATCTGGCCACTTTGTCCAGTGTTCACTTACTGACACCACTGAAATGGATATAGCACGGCTGTGAGTACTGAAATGTACTGGAAGAGATGTGTAAGGATAGAGCAATGTGTGGCATGGAATTTTTGTAAAGTTGTCCTCTCGGCTACAGCTGTATTGAGCTATATTTGCTTCTTTGTTGCAACAGATGCATATTTACCTTTTTTTACTGCATTAGACAATTGCGTGCATGATTAATCAAAATTTCTGTAATGAGAATATTTAAGCCACTGTCAATTGTTTTCATTGGGAGTGATTTTTTTGTCCTGAAGCATTCAGGCACCCTGAAATAAGTAGGTTCAGAATGGTCAAGTGGAGCTTTTTTCTGTGCTGACCAATCAGAGACAAGGGGATTTAGTGATAGTTGTACACAAGGTTGCAGAGTATGAATAGTAATTAGTTTGCCATTATTATTATTATCATGACAAGGTGATAACCAGTTAGCTATGTCAGACACTCTAACCAACTACATGCCTAGATACAATTAAAGCTGGCTGGTTGATTTTACAACACTATTGTTACTTTGTAATAGGAAGTACAGCCAGAAATACCCTTAAAAAATCATATGTGAACCCACAAGAATAAACAAAAACCAAAAAAATCCACTCCCGTCCCCATAACTTGACGCATAAAGAACCTCATCTGCTTCTGTCTGAATGGCCAAGTATCATATTGACCAACAGGAATTTGATGAAGTGCTTTACTCCAGTCAGATATGTTGAATATCAGGAAGCTGTGTTGTAAGAATGCAGGAGGAAGCAAGTCCAGAATGCCTGGTGCTGTAGTAGAGTGAGTAGGAGGAAGGCATTTCTCTACTTCTCTTCTCTCTGTTTGTGTTCTTCCTACTTCATAGCTCTCATGTCATGCTGGCCGGCTGAAGGATTTCCTCTCAAGTTTTCACTCTGTGGGAGGTGTTTTTTTCCCAGTTTTGGTTGTGGCACTGTGCGAATAACTGGAGTGCAAGTGCTGTGTTACACTATACTATAAATATATAATCCGTTTATCTTCTTTTATTAATTGTATGACAAAAAGTTGTGGGAGGAGTTGGTGAACACAGCACTATTTTTCATTTTTGCTGGTGTTCACAGTTGGCCAAATATTAAATAATTGTGTGATCAGTCAAGGAAATCATACTTGCATAAAAGGTTAATAAAGGTGAAAAAGTGAACTGAATAAATAACACAATGCAGTCTCGTTACATAGTGAGCTCAGATGAATGTTCTAGTTTTAAGTCGGTTATTTCTGTAACTCTTTCAGGGATACTACTACTTTGGCTCCATTATTACATGTACCTTCATTCTGCAGTTAGTTTTAACCTGTATGTTTTCTTCTGTCTTTCAGTGGGCAGTTTGCCATAGTAAAACGATGTAAGGAGAAGAGCACAGGTGTGGAGTACGCGGCAAAGTTCATAAAGAAACGACAGAGCAGAGCAAGCAGGAGAGGAGTGCGGCGAGAGGAGATTGAGAGGGAGGTGAACATCCTTCAGCATCTCCAGCACCCCAACATCATCTCTCTGCATGATGTCTACGAGAACCGTACCGACGTGGTGCTCATACTAGAGCTGTAGGTGACATGCATGTAAAAATCCTCACTGCAGTATAAGGACATGTTACAAGCTGTAAAGTTGTAATATATGTATTTTGAGAGACACTGACTGTGCACATGGTGAAAGAGAGTCACCTGAATGCATGGTGCCAGATTTATTTATGTATGTATATTTGAAATCAATCAGTGAATTCTTATTGGTAGGAAACCAGAACTTGGGAATGAGGTTGTAGATAAATAAGCCATAATATTAAAACTTCCTACCAACTACTGTGTAGCCAAAAGGCTACACAGCAAGGGGCGATGCACTATGTGTTCTGACACCTTTCTATTATAGCCTGTCCTTCATGTGCTCATATTTTAGCCTTCCTGAGTTCAACACATTAACTTCAAGAACTGACTGTTAGCTTGCCACCTACATTTTCCCTCCTCTTGGCAGGTGCCATTGTAACACAATAATCAATATTTCACACTTCACCTGTTAATGGTTTATTGTTGTGGCTGATGGGTGTATGTGTACACATGCATGCATGTATGCATTTAATGTATTTGTGGTGTGATTCTACATGTCATTCATGCAAAACTGAACTAAATGTCAGTTCTCTGGAATTGCTGTGAGGCCTCATGTGGGTTTGTTTGTGCCCTAATGTGTGCATGGAAGCGTGGGTTCCCAATTAGGACTAATTGTTGGCTAATTCAGTTCTGACAAAATCAAGAATGGCAGAAACTGTCAGAAGTGGTCAGTGGTCCACAAGTTTACCTTAAAAAAACAATAAGAAGAATCTATGTGGAAATACCAGCAAAAAGAATGATTGACAGCGTTGTTCAAGTAAACTGATGCGGTAGTGTAACTGAACTATAGTTTCATCATGTCAGTGAGCATGAGAAAAAAAGGGGAAGAAGGAAAGAGAGAGAGAGAGAGAGAGAGAGAGAGAGAGTGAGCGAAAGAGAGTTTGCACTGAGTTTGGTGAATGGTACAGTATCAGTTCTGAAGATTGTGGCAGAAGATAGTTTCTTAATGTAGCAGAGGAAGTACACGTTTCTCTTTTAATTTGAATTTGCAGAGGGTGAGAAGTAGAGTGTGAGAAGTCTGGTCTCTAAATGTGTTTCTAGTGAGCAAGACTTAATCTCTGTGAAAACTTGCCTTGCCAATTGTCTTGCCAGTTTTAATGTGCTGTTCTTTAACCCTTAAATGTCTACACAAAAGGGAATATTCTGCTTTTAAATCTACCTTTGTCCTTTAGTAGCATGCTGTGTGTATTTTGAAAGATAAAGAATGTGACTAGCATTGTTGAAAATTTGTAGTTTGTGACAGGCTACCATTTTGAGCAAGCAGATGTATGATTATGAGTATACTTCACACTTAAGCTGCCTTTTTATGTTATTCTGACTAAATAAATCAGCAATAAGCTGTGTGTACGCTCGCTCAGAAACTGACGCAGTGCATCCAACAATGAAGGCAGCATTTTGCTGTTCCAATACAGTAATATAAAACACAATACACACAGAGAGCTCCAGTTACACATGCTGAAACATTTTACTGAGCTGAACATGGACATGAACAAATACTCTGGGAGCCTATGTCTGTAATTGTATGTCTTGCGAGACATTTGTTTGAGTTATTACCTCTTGCCAAAGTCAACTTGCTGGTCTGTTTTTATTATTATTCTTGCTAAAGTTTGAAATGCTCTTTTTCATAGTTTTGAAACTGCAACCACAAGCCTTCCACAGTCTATTCCCATTTGTATTGCTTGTACTCTTTAGAAATATATCTCACATGGCTTCTTCACTTCTCAATCCTTCGAGTCCTTCCACTCAAAACTAAATGTAGGATTTAATTGCTGATGCAGACCTTTACATTTGCTCTTCTCTAAATTTTATACAAAAGTTAATCTGCAAGGTTTGTCAATACATTAGTATGAAGTTTTGACTGCTTACCCAAATAAAATAACTGAATAACTGAAGATTACCTAAGTATTAATTACAAATAATAAAGCCTTTTAAAATGTAAACACTAATTTTGCTATCCTTTCTGTCCATTCTTTGCATGAGCAGGTGTCTATTAACTGTGTGTTATATAGCACACTAGTCATATCTGAAGATGTGAGATTATGTTCATGTCTCAAGTGGGGAGCACAGATGTAGCTCATTTTGTATGTATTTTCAGGGTGTCTGGAGGAGAGCTCTTTGATTTCCTGGCCCAGAAGGAATCTCTGAGTGAAGAGGAGGCAACTGAGTTTATTAAACAGATCCTGAATGGAGTGCAATATCTACACTCCAAAAGCATTGCACATTTTGATTTGAAGGTACGTACACTGTTACTGTGCTGTGTTGTAGGATGCTGTGGTTGTTCGTTTGTATATGTCTACCAACATTTATTTGGGGAACACTTTTATTTTAAATGCAAAACAACTTGCAGTTTACCATCTAAGCAGAAATTGACACATCATATCAGTGTAACATGAGTTTACTGATGAGTTAACATGAGTTTACTCATGAATATGCAAAGGAAAATTGCAAAATGCAAAAGTGTTGCAAGCTCACCAGTCTTAAAAAAACGACTCAGTCAGGTCATAACAATATGTACTCTTCAGCAATAAGCATGGATTAATAACATCAGGATTAACTAGACAACTGGCAAAAATGAATTAGAAAAGACAAGACAACACAGGATTACATGCACATTCCATTTGATGAGTCCTTAATAAGTTTACTAAAAATTAAATCAGTGTTTACTAATACAGATTTATAGCTTAAATTAGTTAAAATCAAAACAAAAAAGTCTCAACATTTTTTTTTAATGAGAGATGGCTCTTGTGACATGTTCCCGTGGATGTGGATGTACATTGGAAATGATAATAGAACTATGGGTCAAGGCATTGGCATGTGAGAACACAATAGTGGGTTCAGAGTGGAAATGTTTTTACATAACCTTCCTGTAGGTTCAGTGACGTCCTTGATAATGAAATGTATAATGAATAAAGAAGAGCTAAGGAACTGATAAAGGTGTGGAAAAACATTTGTCAAATGTGATGAATATGAATATGAACCTAGTAAGAAAAGTAAGAACTATGACATGTTTTAGTGAGGTTAATATCAGCAGACTTTTGTTGTAGCATTACATTTTGGGTTTGAAAGTTTTGATTACTTAATTACCATACAGAAGACAACTGGAGAATTTAAATACAGGAGAGGCACAGTATATACAAAACAGGAAAGGACCTGACCCAATGACCTGCAGTGTTGCACCTGAATGCACCTTCCAGGGCAGGCCTGCTCCAGGGTGCGGTAGAGCTCTTATCTCAGATAAATCATTTTTCTTAGCAGTATAGTGTCAAATGGCCCTGTTTCACATGCAGCAGTTCTTGTAAGGATTTTTTTATTCACTGGCTGTTTTGTGCATACTTATGAGGAGATGGGAGGAATAGGAAATGGAATTGTTGCTATGGCAGCAGATCATTTCTGCGTTGGCCTTTTCAGAGGATCTGTCCTGCTGTGCACTCTGTTGCATAGCAACACCTGTAGCTCAGGGAACTCGAGGGAACTGGCGCAGCGCACCGCACGACCTGTGCTTGGACCCTAAGAAAATAATTTTTTGGAAATCCATAGCTCTATAAGTATTCAGTCCCTGTTAAAAAATCAGAGAGTGCATTATGGCACATTTTCATAAATGAATGAAAGGCATTATGTCCTAATCATCAGCATGTATGTCTACTTGGACTCATGTTCACGCGTGTGCATTATGTTGCCTGGCCTGGGTCCAAGTATTCAGACACTCCAAGGTTATCAGGCACGCATGAGGAGGGATGTCACCCGTGCTGCTCTGCCTGATAATCTCCATCCTGTTTTTCTAAGTATTACACCTCCTCTCTCACCGACCCTCCCTCTGCTCTACTGCTCTACAAGGGCATTCAGACAGTTTTGCAGCATGATCTTAACATACAGATACTGAAACGACATGGACTCTCTTTCCAGAACAGACCGTGGCAGCAGTTCACTGAATGTGTCATACCTCAGTAGAGAGTCTGCTTGGAGAAGTACCCTACATTTAGAGTTACGGCACTAGGTGTCCGTGATCAAAAAAAAAAAAAGGTTTTGCCCATTTTGAGTGTTACTCTGCTTTTCATATGTTTACACCACCTACATTTCTTTTAATGTTTTAATGTGTCATTTCTTTCAATTTTAGCCTGAAAATATTATGCTGCTGGACAACAACGTCCCACTGCCGCGGATCAAACTTATCGACTTTGGCCTGGCACATAAAATTGAAGATGGTGTCGAATTCAAAAATATTTTTGGGACGCCAGAATTTGTGGGTAAGTCAGGAGGTGGATGAATAGGACATATCATCCCTATCATCTGTATACTATACTGTACAGTATTCATCACTCTTTGGACATTTGGAGTGAGTCACCTTTATTTAAATAGAATGATTAAATTGAAATGTCATATAATCCAGAGCTGAAATTCGACACCATTTTAGCAATCACACATTGCTGTGTTATGTGAAATATCTTTATGGTAATGGTCTATTTTCAGCGCCAGAGATAGTCAACTATGAACCTCTGGGATTAGCAGCAGACATGTGGTAAGTGCTTTTAACTGACTGGCACTTTTTGTTTTGAGCAAAACAGGCATTGGGACAGTACCAGGGCTTAATCTTGTGTTCTCTTCTCTTCCCTCCTCCTCTACAGGAGCATTGGAGTCATCACATACATTCTGTAAGTGTGAACAGGGGGACATGAATTCTCACTTTCAGGTGTTAGTTCTGTGGGCTGGTGTTTTGGACCCAGATCATTCCTGAACATAGACTGAAAAATCTAAATGTCCTCACCTCAATTTGAATAACATTTTATTCATGACTTGGAATCTTGTTTTGAATTCTTTTTCTTTAATAACATTATTTAATAGATTGCTTACTCTAGACTGAGCTAAACAGAAGAATTAGAGTGAAAACCTGTAATTAATTTGGAATAGAAGAACCACTGTTTGTCCTTCAGGAATCTTTCACAGACTTTTTTTTTTTCATTTTTATAAATGAAATGTGGGAGTGTGAAGACATCTAAAGAACCTTCAAGTAATATAAAGGTTTTATAGCAAATAAAAGTCATAGAACCATATATCCAAGACCGAAACCATTAAGGAACCATTGCTTTTAAGAGTGTGTTTAACATGCATCCGTTTTAAATGTCACTGAAGTCAAATGTGTACGCTGACAAGAATTATTTTCACCCCTTCAGACTGAGTGGTGCTTCCCCATTTTTGGGCGAGTCTAAACAGGAGACCATGGCAAACATATCTGGCATGAACTATGAGTTTGATGATGAATTCTTTGGCAGCACAAGTGAGCTGGCCAAGAGCTTCATCAGACAGCTGCTGACTAAAGACACAAGGTGAGACATTGTGACATTTACTCTTCTTTCAAAATGCAGGAAAGTAAACCATTAAATCATCATTTGTAAGTACACTGTATACACTGTACAGCTATTCTAGTTAGTGAAGTCAGCCAATTTAATGTGCATCTGTTGCTGACAGAGACATTCATTTGTTCATACACAGCTTGTATTATAGCCATAGAAAAACATTCTCAATGAAATGGAATGCTATGGAGCAGCTGAGTCTAAGGTCACCCCAGTTCCACGTGTCTGCTCGACGGGTATAAAGCCCATAGCTCTGTAAAGCAGTGGAACTCCTTTCAGTGCCTTTAGAACGAGTTGGAGTGGTTTTTGTGATCCAGACTGATCATATAAACCTCTCTACCTGAACGTACTCATTATTTTGTGGCTTAATGCAGGCAAATCCTCACAGTAATGTTCTAGCATCTAGTCTAAAGCCTTCCCAGAAGAGTGAAGGTTGTTCTGATGAAACAAACTCCCTTTTAATACCCTTGATATCAGCAGACACTGGATGAGCATGTCTCTACAACCTTTTGGACATACAGTGTTTTAGGCAGGCAACCACTGCTGTCATGTTTGGAGGATGGGCTGAAACATGTTCCTGTTACATAATTAACAATGAACCACAGAGTGCTTCTACTGTGGTTTACATTATCTAAAAAACATCCCAAATGGAAATATGTGTCTGAACATGAGTAGATTGCTCTAGATGTGGATTGTTCTTTATCTTTGCTCTACAGAAAGAGGCTGACAATAGAAGGTGCTCTCAACCACCCATGGATAAAGGTATACATCTGGATTAGTATGCCTGTGGTAGCATGCATTTGAGTGTTTGTGTGGTATGCTATTAGTGCATTTATTGACTGTTACAGCACTGGACCATGCCTAACCGCTGCTGCTGCTGTAGTACTCTGCATAGACAGAACATCACTCTACAGAATATAGTAAATGTTTCTTAGTTTGGAAGAACCACACCATAAAACATACAACATACACAACATACAGTTACATGCAAAAGTTTGGGTACCCCTGGTAATTTTATGTTTTGTTAATTTCCTAGTTAAAAACAGATACGCATACTCTACAGAGGACACACTTCTTCACAATTTAATGCACAATTCTTGTTTATTCGATTTGAAAAAATGAGAAGTTAGAACAGTGTATTTGTTGTTTTATGTTTAAGAACATGTTAAACTTAAAACAGTAAAAGTTTTTGCACAAAATTTGACTGGGGGTGTCAAACTTTTGTATGTGATTGCACATACACAAAACATATACACATTTACAGCACACAGTGAATGTGGCATGATTAGTGCTACTAGCTCCTGTATTTGTGGTATGATGCATAGCAGAGACAGAATTAACCACCACAGACTATAAAAAGTGTTGCTCAGGGTCAAAAGGCCCTTATACATCACACAATATTCTTTTTGTGTGGTAGAGAAATTAGGTGGAATTTCGTTTTAATATGTGATTATACAATTGTTTTATCTAAATCACTATTTTGTTGTTGACACCACAAGAAGAACATGGACCAGTGAATTAACCAATAGTGCCAACACCAATTGTACCACTAAAAGTTAAATTAAGTGATTTAATATCATTGCATATGCAACTTGGACACTGTCCTGTTGGAGAACTACCAGTCACCTGCATGCATGCGTCATGGAAGTACTTGAGTGTTTGGTAAACAAACCAAACTAATGGAATGGACTGAAGAGTAAGCTGACTCCAGTGTGGTGTGGCTACTCTAATGACATGGCACTAACATGGCGTGCAGCCCGGCCTCACTGTGGCCTCACAACTCCCAGCCTGTGAATGAGAAAGAATGCTGTGACTGACCAAAAAAGATGAACAGGACATACTCTTAACTGGTCTCCATTTGGTTCCTATGTTTGAAGTCCCGTGAGCATGTGGAAGATGCCAGCTCAGCCACAGAAACCCGAAGAAAGAATGAGCCACGTCAGCTGAAGACCAAACGCTTAAAAGAGTATACCATCCACTCCCACTCCAGTATTCCACCTAACAACACCTACATCAACTTTGAACGCTTCTCCCATGTAGTGGAGGACATCTCCTTCATGGAGACAGGCCTGGAGAAGGTGGCTGAAACACGGCAGTCTATTCAGGAGGATATTGAAGCTCTACTCTCTATTTATAATGAAAAGGAGGCCTGGTACAAAGAAGAGAATGAGAGTGTGCGACAAGGCCTCTCGCGGGTCCATTATGAGCTTAGGAACGTAGAGGAACTGCGGAGAGGAATCCAGGAGGATCTGAGGGCAACAGATGCAAACCTGGACAGTATCAGTCAAAGCTACATGGAGCGACAGGCCCATCTGAGCTCTCTCAGAGAGGAGCTGGACACAGAGCTGCGCTGGCTACAGGAAGTGGTGGGCTCCATGAAGGGAGAGGTGGAGAATGGAACGCAATGCTCCACGCCTGCTCTCAACAACGAGGTCAATGAGGCTTTAAAAGAGCTGCTTAGCAGGACGTGTGCAGGAGAGTTATGTTGCAGGGTCCAGACAGACAGCAGCTCAGAGTCTGCTTGATGGAGGTCAGGATGTGGATTTAATGTCAGGGCTTTAGGAGATTTGCATGCATTATTTGCAGTTCTTACTCAAATTTCATGTTCTTATTCAAATTCTTAATTTGGACCCTGAACAATTATCATTTGCACATAAACCTGCAAATTTTGGATTTTTTGTGCAATATTTCTATCAGGCAGATGAGTTTCCATTTACAATATTGTTTATTTTTGTAAAGTGCATATATTATTTAAGTTGCACGGTATCTAATACTGGTTAGCATATTCTTTCATCAATACTTTTCAAACAACTTTAAAATCGTATTGGTTGCATTTGTAGTCTCCTTACATTATTAATAGAGCACACAGCTTTTTTACTTTATTAAATAATTATCTACCAAGATGATTTCAACTGAAGTGAGGGAAGAGCTCGTTTGCTGTTGTTTTTCTGTATGTTTAAGGATCCACTTTGTGTGTACTGATAACTTTATACTGAGGTAGATTTTAATAATCACTAAATGATTTTCCAGTTAATTGTCTGAGAGGAGTTTAAAAATAACTGTTGTAATTTACTTGACTTTCTTTCTTTCTTACATTTTCATTTTCAGTGCAATTACTAAAAATGTTGCTGTGACCATCACTATTATTTGTACACTTAAGCACTTTTGTTTCTTTCTACCTTGAATGAAAGGCTGAAATAAAGAGAATGTCATCTGGTTTTGACTGAGACCATTTTATTGTGTTTGCTATGCCAATACTGTGTGTTATGAGAAAGTGAAATTGAAAACTTGCATTCGGTAATGCTGAGTAGAGTTTGTGAAATCATGCATTGTGGAATGTGCAACTATTCTGTGGTGCTTGTTTAGATAGACAATACAAATAACTGCAGTTTTATATAAAATGATTTACTTTAGTTATGTACTGCATTTTACTTCAGTACAGCCACTTGATAATTATAGATTTAACAGAACAGTGTGTGCCTTTGTTCCTGTGTTCTTTTTATGTAGCCTGTGAACCCTAGACAAGCTCTGGTCCGCAGACAGTCTGTGGTCAACATCGAAAATTTCAGAAGACAGTATGCCCGGAGAAGATGGAAGGTAATTTTCATACAGTCTCACAGTGTTGAACAATTTATATTTGGTAATTACTGTGTAAAGCATCATGCATCACTTGTGGAGGAACCTTTAAACGTCCACTACAATTGTGATTCGTGACCCCTTTTTACACAGTTAATACAACTTATCTTCCTCTTCCTTCTGCTGTCCTCTTTAAAAGTTCTCTTTCAGGATAGTAGCACTCTGTAACCATTTGACACGCATGATGAAGAAACCGCAAGTAAGTGCTTCATGCACATACTGCCAATTCTTTTCTCCTTTTAAAATAATTCACTGACTTCAGTCTGTCTTTTTGTTGCTGAGGGCCATGTAATGTCATCAGAGTCATGTGAATTTCCCTGACATTTACTCAAGTCAAGTCAGAGAGCGGTTTATCCTGTTTACAGTGAATGTAGTTAGCTCTCATATTCATATTTTTGTTTAAGGTTCATTTTTAACATATTTAATATCTACTCAGTAACATTATCAGCATTAGTAGGATTGTAGTATGTAGTACTATAAATTGTCATATAAAAACCACTGAACTTCTTTTTTGTTGTTTCTTCCCAAAATTACATGGAATAAAATCATGTTACAATCATGTTACACAACTTATATTAGTCTAAGGACTGTTTTATTCTCCTCAAAAGTTACCAATCTGGAGATAAGTGTATTGTTGGGGATAATTAGATATTATAGATGTTGCAGGTATGAACGGCTTCTGAGTATTTCGGTTCTGTACTGAACAGGACAGGCCCAAGGAGGGCTATGTGGAGCGCACAGTGGCCATGTTCGAGAGGGAATGTGAGAGTGACCAGGAGGAGGAGGTAATGCTGAGGAGACCCAGGACCAGGAAGAGGAGCAGCACGTCCTGAAGCTTCTACACCGAGGACTATGGGTGTGCTGTAAGCAACAAGACACCAGCCTCAACGAAACACACTGGTGTAGAACAGTCCAGGTTGTGCCTTTCATAGGTACACACCCTTTAAAGAAAAGTGTTTTATAAGAGGAGCTGAGTCATAAGTAATGTACATATGCCTTGGCCTCACACACATACAGTTGTTTGTCAAATAACTGCGTCAAGAAAAGTGATGCAGTAAGTGCCAGGTATTAAAATAGTTTTTAAAACTGTGCACAAAATATGAATGCACTTATTGGGGTTGCAGAAAGAAAGGAAGATTTTTTTCACTTGTGTGCTTATAAGGTCTATGAGTGCAATGTTAAACATGTCCCTTTGTACTAACACTGGGACTTTACATTCGACTGTCTTCAAAAGTGCCTGTTGTCTTAATATGTGCCATGATATTCTGCATTTGTTTTCCTATATATGCTCTTTATAAACTGGCCAATTAACTGAAGATCTGTACAATATGTTGCTAGTAAGGTTAATTAACAATTTCAGGATATAGATGAACAGTTTTATGTCTTAAAAGACCTCTGTGGGATAGGACCTGTGGTGTTTCACGTATTAACAAACGAGCCAAGAGGTGAATTTGACAGTCTGAGGTTAGTGAGTATTACGCAATATGTTTTCTGGCTTTCTTTCTGACTTCTTTACTGTTTCAGAGATATAGGTCAAGAAACCGGTTTTGCCAACCAAGACAGGACCAGTGGCCATATTCAAGCTATAGTGAATTTCTTTTATGAAAATGTGCCATCAATAACTTTTAAATCAGGGCAACAATGTGCTACCTCACACACTTTGGGAAGCAAAACAAAAACCACCCGGCACTAGTGAAAGTACGAGTGGTAATTAGAGTGTTTATAGTTCCGGTTTTAGTAATTTAGTCGCACTGAAAAACTGCCCCTGACTTTAGTAGCACAGTGATACTAGTGTAGTAGGACCATTATAAATATCAGTTTTGTTTGGAGCCTCATTATAATGTATACTATACATGTAACTTGTAAACATTTATCAATTTAATGCCATTCTGGATATGAGGTGCTGTGTGTTTTCAGAAAGGAAGCACAATATCTGATAGGACAAAAGCCACAGAAAATAGAGCAACTCAGTGCCTAGATGATTTCTTCTGTGATTATACATCAGAGAAGCAAATTCACAAACAACTTCCTCATGACAATATCTCCAGTTTGCATGGATTAGGTTTGACTGTGTATTGAAGGTCTGCATTTCTCCTATTCATTAGTCAAACATGATCACTTTCAGTTTTAGGCAATGTTGTTTAGGCAAGATTTACAAAAAGTATTCAAATGTTTTGCCACTGAAATGAATCAGTTTTGACTATGGGTAACATTCCCTTCCAAGCTTACCAAGCTTATTTCTGAGTTTACCTGTTTTTTGCAATTATGTTTAAATGCATGGTAATGTTCACTCTGGCTCTTTTCTGACTGATACAGCCATTTCATATTTTTTGTTACTGCATGCAGAATGTGTAAAGTGATAACTGTGTCATCTAAGGACTGTTTCTCTAATAAAAATGTCCTATATTTTGTAAAAACAAACAAAAATAAATGTTTAATATATTTATTGCATTTCTTGTTGGTTTGACTGGTGGAATGACTTTGACGCAGGAGAAAAGTGAGTTGCTAATGATGTATGCTGTGGCGTAAAGAAGGAATAAAAGATGGAATAAGAGAGCTTTTGCATTGTTTACAAGCACTGTCAGTGGTTGTCTCTTGTCATCTGTTGTGTTGTCTGATTTTTGCCTCTTTGAACAGGCAGTTAGGCCTTCCCACAAAAGCAGTGTTGTTTGGGCTCGTTTAAGCTGAAAGTAATTGCGGAGGAAAGTTAACCTGAACCAAATAACTGCTGGCTGTGAGCAAATGTAGGGCAGTGGAGCAGGAACATGCATCAGACCCGAGACACGGAGGGCCACGCTCTGCCTTTGTCCACATTCAAAGATGGCCTTTTAAGTGAAGCTGAGTAACGAAAAAGGCACCCTGAACTTTGCTAAATCCTTTTAAATGGCATGTGTCAAAAGATGCCTTGGTAGCAGCACAACACAGCTGAAAGGCTCTGACGAAATAGAAGAGACCTACAGAGAGGTTTTGGATAGTTTTCGGAATACACCTCTTTTAAATAATCAACTGAATCTTGCCAGTCATGTTCACTAAATAATATATGGTTTGTTCTGTTCTAGACTCTTGGCCCACATATTTTAATAATCCCCTTTATCCCTGTGTCCCCTTGGGTGTTCCTCATGTACTTTTTTATGTCTTTCATTGTGATCATTGCCAAGTAGTGCTTTATCCCAGCCAATAGTTTACACAAATACAGGCAAAGTAGGTGGGTGTTGAAAAGTCTACACCACTAATCTTGGGAAGTTGAACTGAGGCTAAATGAAAATGCCACTCTGTGTGGCAGCATCAGTGGAATTTGCACAGTTAAGCCTCACTCTGGCCAGTTTAGCGAGGAACTGGTTGTGGAAAGTCTTGCTACAAAATCAAAGAGCATTTTCTAGCCAGAGCCAATAGGTTTGCCAGTAGCATTTACTCATTTATTTGGTAATCAAAATATGAGTATAATTTACTTGCTCAAAGTTCAGTTCTTGTTGTTTGTGACTCATTTCTGCAGGCAGGTGCAGGTCACTTGCAGCTAAATTGTTGTGTGTTGTGTGTGTCTGTGTTTTCAGGACAAAATGTTCCGGCTTTGAGAGAAAAACAGCTAACCTAAAAGGTTTTTGTTTTTCAGATTTAATTTTTATTACACATGGACACTTTGGCTGTTTATATGTAACACACACACACACACACACACACATGCACACGCAAAAGCCCATTCAACTGATGTCCATTATCTGCCAGTGACCTTTCTGTCCCTTTTGCCTTTTACCTTCCTCTGGTTTCATCAGGGGAGGAGGAAAAAGCAGCCCTGATGATGGCACGCTAACCCTCTGCAGCTGAGCGTGACATTCAGTTCACATTAAGTTTTTGGTTTTTCTGAAGTGCTGTTTCATGATGATGCGAAACATGCTTTTCTTCAGTAGGTCCTGATCTCAGCCATTAGATCAGCCTGCAAACTGTCCTCAGATTACACTGAATAGGCCTCAGGGTAGTCCGTGCCAGATTTTGAAAGCACTGGAACAATACATGATGTCAGTGACTTTGGGTGTCTTTCTATCACGTCCCAATGGATCTTGCACAAACAAGGAGTGAAATCGGAGGAGAGGCTGTGGCTGCCTGAAAAGAGTGATTCACCAAGTCCAGAACGCAGTCATTACTAACATGCTGAGTAGGATGAGGTTCAAGCTATGCGCAGATCACTGTAACACTATCCGCTCTGAGAGCATAAACATGACTTTCTTTTGTCACCATTTCTTAAATGCAGAGCCGGGCCAAAGGCCATTAAATGTGTGATACTGTGTCCCTAATGCCCAAAAATGTAGGAATTCCATCCACCAGCCAGAGTAACTTTTATGTTTATATTGTTTCAATCATTAACAGGTGTCCTTGGACCACTGGGCACATGTCACATGATAAAGTGGAGATCCTTCATTGGCAATACCTCAGAAAGATTTTTTTTCTTTTAGTGATAAAAATGAGCTGCCTACCTTGTGCTGGCAAAGCTGATTTGATATTCTTTGTCTAAATTATCGAGCTCGGCATTTTAAAAGGACCATAAAGACCATTCAGCGATTAGCCTTAACATTAAAACCACCTGCCTGATATGCTGTAGGCTTTCCTTGAAGCACCAAATTGCTCAGACCTGTTGTGGCATAAACTCCATAAAACCTCTGAAGATGTGCTGTGGTATTTGGCACCAAGATGTTAGTGGCAGATCCTTAAAGTACAGTATGTGTCACAGATGCACAGTAATCAATTACCACACAGAGTCTCTGATTGTGCCCCAAACAGTAAACTAAATAGTGTGTAAAAACAGAGAAAGTAAAAAAAAAAATAGTATGCAACAGTTAAAAATGCATTCATTAGTTTAGTGTGAGAAGTACTCAAATGTGCAGTTTGGGGCAGAGCCACTACATATTCTCATGAGAGCATGACTTTTGACCCTGTGTTGGATTGGGCAATTTCTGAACTCCCTCTAGTGGCTGTGAAGGATTGAAGGAAACGCCTATAAAAGAGAAAGTGTGGTGAATGTCTCTCTCTGCTGGACAACAGGAGAGTTTCTGCTGGGCTCAAATCCTTAGCTCCATATGAACAGTTACGCAAGCGTTTTATGAGAGTCAGTGTGAGTGTCAGTGGATAATTCTAACTGTTATGCTGTGTGAAGTCTTTGTTCTAATATTGCATAACTGTCTGTGAGTACAATAGAATTCCCCCCAACTTGCACGCTCTATTCTGTTTCATTTGCACATTTCAGATCTTATTTGTAATGTTTATTTGTAATGTTTATTTGAATGTTTATATATACATA
>JBBPCX010000135.1:9495753-9513926 GCA_037974365.1 Hydrocynus forskahlii | reverse complement strand
GAAGGTGTGTAGATGTATGATGGTGTGTGTGAAGGTGTGTAGATGTATGAAGGTGTGTGTGAAGGTGTGTAGATGTAAGATGGGGTGTGTGAAGGTGTGTAGATGTATGATGATGACAACAAATTAATCATGTGCTATGATAAGTCAGTACAGAAGAACTAAATGTCACCAGCTTGCGCTGGTGTTAACAGAAGAAAATGACTTGTGCTCTGGCAAGCGTGCGTGAGATGGTCGTCCTAAATTTCTGACAGGCTTTCTGTGGACGTCTCACAGCATGACATAGGACCACTCTTTAGGAGCCACAACCAAAGAAATCGCAACAATTTCTTCAGGAATGTTTTCATGACCTGTCGTCTGGGACAGCTAAAAATCATACAGTGTAATCTGGGCTTTAGGTCCATGCCCACACTTCTTCTTTACAGTGTTAGAAGAAGAAGAATGTTTGCTGTTATGATTGTGGTTGATGTTATTAACCCCTTCAAAGGAACTAGTGGGTTCTGGCCATTTAAAGATTAAGCTCTGCCTCAGGAATAAAAATACAACAAATTAGAGGTATAACAATACAATCAGCTTGCAATTCAATTCAAATCACTTTGCTGGGTTCCCAATCTGATATTCTTATGATTTTTTGGATGAAATTTGAATGAAATTTGTAACAAGATCTACTAATCAGACCGCAGTTGGAAAGCAGGAGGAGCGTGATGTCTAAATTGAATGAAGTCAGTGGTGTTGGTGTTTGCGAACTTTGGTTTTCAAACAATAGATTTGTATCAGATGGCAAAATCTCCATGATGCATATTATAACATTTTTGCATCACTGGCTCACAATTTTTCTATACATTGTTAATCCTCAACTGAACGCTATAAACAATGCAGTTACACCAAATGTTTGAAAATAATAATAACAGAATGTTTATTGCACCGTCACACATCCAAGACGCACATTGTCACATTTTTACATTGCGATATCACAAATTTTTCATTGCACTGTAACAGCCCTACAACAAACATGTTTTCTGATAAGAATGAAAAAGCCAGGCTCCATCCAAAAAATGAGAACAAAAGATATGTGGAGCATCTTGTCTCTGGAGAGCCACTGGGCCTCTCCCCTTTATCTGGGTTAAAGGCACAGCTAAACGTAAGCTAGACTGGGAAAGACTGCTCAGAGAGAATCTACAACAGAACTGCCTGGAACAACAAGGAAAATGTGTCACATTCACTCTGTCATTTTATCATTTCATGAACTGCTTGCAGGGTCAGTCAATTAACTGTAGACTGGCTGAAAACACAAAATTGAAATAATTGGATGTGTTATTTAAATTGTTTTACAATAAATTGTAAAACACATCTTTTGTCCATTGAGGCTCTACTTCTGTTTTCCATGGTCCTCCTGACTTAATTCAAAGAACAGACTTAGGGTAGAAGATACATATTTGGTAATGACAATATGTTTGTGCATGAACTGTGGGAATGCCCTTTATATTAAAATCTCTCTCTTCCTCTCACTCTCTCTCACAAACACACACACACACACACACACACACAGACACACACACACACACACACATGTTTATTTCTAAGTCACTTGTGAATAAGAACCCTCAGGTTCCTCTGCTGGCCCAAATCAATCCAAGTGACTGGGAAGCACATAACACTGAACACTGGATGGTGGTATTATAGTAATAAATGTCACGTTTTTTGACTTATTGAATTGATATCTGTTTTTGTAGCTCAGCGCTGTAGCTGTTTCTTTGCTTCGAGGCCTATGGCTGGGATTTGCTGATGTCAATGGAAAGGACTTGATGGTGTGATGTCTAAATTAGTCTCTGGTGATTCTGTCTCTCTCTCTCTCTCTCTCTCTCTCTCTCTCTCTCTATCTATCTATTCTGCTCTCTCTCTCCAGCCCTCCCGTATCTTTAGAATCTCTTAAGGGCCATAAACTGCACACTGAGCTTGCAGAGCAGGCAGTGAATTAGTGATCATTTGTAGGCTGCACAAATGTGTTCGGAGCAGAGTAAACACTAATACATGCAGAGCAGGAGCTTATCCAGGACTGCTGGTTAAGTTATTGTATAAGGCTGAATTTAGAAGCCTTACATTCAGCATGTATCACTATTACCACTACTACCACTAATAGTAACTAAAAGTAAATAGCTTTAAAATATGAAGGGAACTACTGAAATGATTTCAGAACTGGTACAATGTGATAACCCATTTATAGCACACGCTTGGCAACAGCATTTGAAACCTATACATTTAGAAAATTGTTTCTTTGTTAAGCCAGATAAGAGACACAAAAACATTTGTGTTTCTCAGTACTGGCAATTATTATAGAGATGATGAGATACCATTTTCCTTCGTTTTGAAACTTCTTGATGCAGTTTTTGGCTTGATTATACCAGTATGTTGTCTCAGTAAAATGTTGGACCACAAGTTAACAAGTTGTCTACGAGTGTATGTAATTTCGTCTAACGTCACGCAATCAGCCGCTGGACCTGTTAACATCACATTTTCCATAGACCTTTGTTTCTTTGTTACCAATAGGCACCAATAATTCTGGAGGGCATTTTAGCTGCATGCCGTCTGTGTAGTAATTAAATGTTTTATTTTTGTTTTAATTAAAACAACTAGGGAGGCATATGTTAGTTAAATAATAAAGGGCCCAGATTCAAGCCTTGGGGGACTCATGCCACATGGAAACATGTGTACAGCCTAATATTGATGATCACTTAAGGATCTGAACTATTCTAAGACTGGGCCAAAGTAGCTGGAGTTTATTTACCTCATTTTTTTGCTTGTTATTTCTTCATTTCTTTAAAAAAAAGCAAGTTAGTTAGTTAGTTCAGGAAGACCAGAAATCAGCAACAATAGTCACAAAACACATCTCCTAAAAAAGAAACAGAGATATGCATCTAAAATTTGCACACAAGCTGACAAAACTGTTTGGGAACACTGCTTTCTGATCAGATGGAACAGAAAGAGAACTATTTGGCCATAAATCAGTCCTTCATGTTTGGACAAAGAGGATTGTGTGTATGATTCCAACACCACCATTCCAGCTGTGAAATATGGAGGTGGGAGCATCATGATATGAGGTTCATTTTCTGCAAACAAACCCAGGGCTGTCATCAAGGAAAACTTGATGTACCAGGAGATATTTGATAAGAATTTAATCTCATCGGCCATGACACTTGAGAGAAGATGGACATTTCAACGTTGCACATTTATTTTGGCTTTTGAAATTACAAGGCCATCAGAGAGAGCCTCATAACCTTGGGGAACTGAAGGTGGTTTGTAGTAGTCAGAGCTGGACAACAATGCTGCAAAGAGTGAATTATCTCTTGCCACAGAAGTCCTGAAGCTACGGACTACCAGCATAAGGTTTGCAGCCAAGTACTAAAGTACTAAAGTTTGCAGCAGGATTACTCAATCCTGAACAGTCAAAATATCTCAAAATATCTTAAAATATCTCAACGAACAAGCGTCTGAATACTTGTTCTCCCTTTATTCTACATCTGTGGTTGTTAAGCACCATGCTGTCAGAATTTCTCCTGCTGAAATCTGGGGGGGAAAATTCATGTGATCAGCGGTATTCAGAACATCATCAGATAATGAGTTGAGAAAATTGAGAACTGAGGAAAGTGATAAAAGTATTCTATGGGGACAAGCTGTTGCAATGTCTTCCCTTGTGGCAGTAATTTTCTCACAAATGAATTCTGCAAATTTAGTGCATGTAGTAGTTGAACAGAACTCAAATGAGATGTGAGGGGAGAGGTTCATCAATCTATGTCTGAAGCAGGGATGGGAGATATTAATGATTCTCGTTTCAGTCTGAATCTGAGGAAAACCTAGGCTCATATAATGATCTTTGAAGAGTCTTATTCTATACAAATACAAAAATATATAACATTTATACAGTGCAAATTGTTTCTTTACTGCGATAACTTTGTTCTGCTAGCCCATCTGGTCTGATCCCACAGAAGAGCTACTGAAACACAAATGGCTAGAATGTTTATGCTGACTATTATAGAAAGGAGTCAGGACACCTCACAACTTCCTGTGTATGGGGCTGTATAGCTACAGACTGGTCAAAGCGCCCATGCTGACCCCTGCCCACCACTGAAAAACAATGGCTATGTAAGCATCAGGACCATGGTGCAATAAAAGAGGGTGGTCTGGTCTGATGAATCACATTTTCTTTTGTATCAAGTGGACGACCATATGTGTGTTGCTTACTTGGTGAAGAGATGGCACAAATATGTACTCTAAGAAGAAGGCAAGCTGGTGGAGCCAGTGTGATGCTCTGGGAAATCTTCTGCTGGAAAACCCTTAGGTCCTGGCATACATGTGGATGTTCGTTTGACATGTACCGCTACCTAAACATTGTTGCAGCCCACCCCTTTGTGACAATGTTATTCCCGAATGTCAGTGGCCTCCTTCAGCAGGACAATGTGTCCTGCCACACTGTTAAGGGTTGGTTTGAGGAACATGACAAAGAGGACAAGGTGTTGACTCAACCTCCAAATTCCCCAGATCGCTGACTGAGTGTGCTGGACAAACTAGTTCAATCCATGGAGGCAAAACTTCACAATTTACAGAACTTAAAGGATCTGCTGCTACCTAAGCAGGTGGTTTTAATGTTCTGAATCAACAAACTCACTGTTTGTTTTGTGTAAAGAAATAGAAAGAAAATATTCTTTTTTTCCAGCAACACTGGATACATATGTATCGAAAGTGAAGGGAGCAGGAGCAACCTCTTCATTGCTGCATTTGTTCCCCCTTTTCAGCACTAAATACATATTCCATTTTAGAGGAGAATCATTTTTTTAAAACCTGAAAGAAAACACACTGTACTGATATGTTTATGCAAAGGTTTACTGTCACAAGCAGTACTAGTGACTTTTGATGCATCAGTGCAATATTGATATGTTATTGATGTGCCTAGATAAAGTACAAAGAACCCACCCTTGCATTCACTCAGTGCGCCTGTGATAAGTGTGGTCTATATCATGCATACTTAATCAGGCCATTACCAAACTCCCTGCTTCAGCTCCTGCATTGTTAATGCTGTTGTATCATTTTGCATCTCCAGATCAAATGTTTCAGCCGTTTTGTCATGCGTCTACCAAATGGTCTCTGAACAAAGGATGCCTATTGTGAGCACGCTGTTCTGATCTGTTTGGCGTTTGAGTCAAAGGTGGCACCTCTTTTGAAGCATCAAACGACAGTCAACTTACTGCTAACTTCCTATGTGCTTTTTCTCTTTGTTTAAACTGTGACATATTGGAGCTGATACATCAATAAAACTAAGCTGACTGGCACTGGCAAATGTGTGGATGAATGGTCATCGTTTCCAGTGAGTGTATCCTTTGTGCTGGTTAGTTCAAGACACATACACACCTGGACGACCTATAATTTACTGATGGTCGCAAAATTCATTAGGCTATTGTAGTTTTTTTTACAGATAAGATCATTTTGTATTATTAATATGCAATTAGTCAGACTCAGAGTTCAACTGTTAATAGCCAGCATTGGTGCTATTCATTTCATCAACCCAGCTCTTGACCTCACATATACAGTCTCTTAATTCAATAAATTTAACAGTCACTTGGTGATTGATTCCTTTCTTTTGGTCTTTGAATCGACACACACACTGGAGGGACTTAATCAAACAGAAGTAGACCTGTTTGTGCTTGGCTAATGATAAAGGTGTGATCATTATAATGACTGGCTCCCAGGTTATTTTTACCTCTATAAAAAAGAGGACCATAGTTCACACAGTAAGAAGTGTGAGGTCTTTTGTGACAAATGAGATCATTATCTCTGTATGCTGAGAACGAATTACCTTTTGAATTTCCTAACAACTTAATGAGCAATCTTCTAATTCTGCAGGCATGAAAGAGAACATTTCCAATGTCCACACTACAGAGACAAACTGGAGGTTAATACACAATATAGGATAACTGTTCATGGGCCCAAACCTAGATCATCTTTGCTGGTCTGTTGTCCCCAGAGCAAATAAAAAAAATCAAATAATGCCTCAGCAATTCTCATGAAGTGGAATTCACATTTGTGGACATTTTAACTACTGGTCACTTGTTCATGTTCTGTTGTTTGTAATGATGTGCAGGGCAGTGATCACAATATGTATAAATATACACTAGCAGTTGATTGTCTGAGAGCATCCTATACTAAACCAGTAAAACACATCTTAATGGGTGCCGAAAAATGTCATGTAGTGTGAACACATTTGAATGAGGTAATAAATGGATTTGCAAAGAGCCAACTTCTCGTTTAAAATTTCTTTTAAATTGTTAAAAGGCCCACATGCTACACTTCTCTTGTCTTTTATTTGTCCTTGGGGTCCACATTTGTGTGGGTTTATGAACCAAGACTCTCTTTACATTAGACCATGAGTTTCATACAAAACATTTTTTTTTTCGCTCAGCTTGATTCCACAGCCAACACATGTGATTATGTCTCTAGCTGCTCATGCATCTTTAAAATATCTTTTTTGCTATACAGTTTAATCTGTATGCATTATTTGCATATTTGTAGAAAGAATTGTATTTTTTCTGTATCCATATTTCTATGTTTTACTTATATAGGGTTCGTCACTCTATATTTTACCTTTTTTAATCTGTGTATGTTACACCTTTTGAAAAGAATGTTTAAGTTTTATAATTATAATTGAAGCCTCACTCATCCTGTCCCTGAAAGTTCACTGCAGCTCGGTTTTCCTGTCTTTAATAATATTCATCCTTTAAATCCTATTGTGTAAGGGGTAGCTCTGACAGTAACAGCAGTCTAAATAAAGAACAGTGAACAGTGATACAAGCTGCCGTTTAAACAGCTACAATGGCAGCACCATGCCTACAAAATGTATACTTAAGTGTGCTAGTGGAACCGTGTCTAAATGACTGGCCACAGACTGTGAGAGCACTGAAAAAAAAGCTTCCAGCACTACTTATAGCATATAGAGTTTTTTTGGTTCATGTATAAGCAATGGAGTATTTCATGCTGAAAACGTGAAAACATCCTGTAGCAAATAAACATGTAGCATTGAAACTCCTTTTTCTTTCCCTCTGCTTTACACACACACAAAGTGAAAGTGACCATTCTTTCATACGTGAACAGCACACAGTGTGAACAGCACGAAATTGTTCTCTCCATTTAACCCATTCACCAAGTGAAGCATCAGGCAACCAGGAACACAGCGCCTGGGGAGCAGTGTGTGGGGACGATACCTTCCTCAAGAACCCACAACCTTCTGATTGCAGGGCAAACGCCCTAACCACTAGGCTACCAGCTGCCCCAAAAAAGTGATCTGTAGATATACTAATTTATATGAATGATCCATTTGATTAATAATGTTCGATATGAGCCATGTCTTAATGTATGCTACCATTCTCAGTTTGGGTACATTATCCTGCTGAAAAAGGTCACTGCCATCATGGAATACCGCTGCCATGAAGGGGTGTACTTGGTCTCCAGCAATGCTTAGTAGAAGGTTTGTATTAAAGCAACATCTACATGGATGCTAGGACTCAAGGTTTCCCAGCAGACATTGCCCAGAGCATCATACTCCATCTGCCAGTTTACCTTCATCCCATAGTGCACCCTGGTCCCATCTCTTCCCAGGTAAGTGAAGCACAGGCACCCAGCCTGTCCAAACGATGTTAAATAAAACAATTAATCAATTCAGGCCTCCATGGTCCAGTTCTGATATTCATGTTCCTATTGTGGGAGCTTTCAGCTATGGACATGGACTAGTCATCAGGAACATCCCAAAAGACCTGCTGTTTTGGAGACACTTTGATGCAGTCAGAGTGTCTCCAGTTGCTCAGATTCTTGCGCTTGCCCATTTTTTTCCTCAAGGATTCGACTCCATCAGAGTCAACTCTGGAAAACCATGAGCACTAATAATCCTGTCTCCTCACTGAACATAAACTCTCCAAGGCTGTACTGGTGGGATTGGTTCTGCCAATAAACCACCTTCTGTTTTATTTTGCAATCAATGGATCTGGTGTAACCAATCATTTAAAACGGTATGGGCCGACACAATCACACGATGCATTATTGATGTTTTGATTAGCTGTTTCGTGAAACGTGAAGTTGGTTGCATCTGTTTTAAATGAATATTAAACAAGTTGCATAGATGTTGCATGGTATTCAGTATTATGGTACTCCAGTGCTATTCATTTTCATTAAAGTTCCAAGGACTTTAGCATGTAAAGCCAGTCTAAAAATCAAAGACACTTACTGTACCTTTAAGGCTGATATAAGTGGCTCATTTTTAACAGTGCCTATATTACATCAAAGTGCAAAAAAAACAACAACAACAACAACAACAACAACTCATTATTGGACCCTTTAGTCTTCAAATTGAGTGTGCAGATGCAATATCAAATACAATATCAAACTAATGTCTAAGTTAAAATTGTGTGATCGCAGTTAGAGAACTTTAAACGGTAACACATCTGTTCGCCCACAGATTCAATTAGCAGCGGACTGAATGTACCAAAGCAACAACAGAATAGTTGTACTTAATTGCATATAATTGTACTCTTTTAAAATGAGCTGTCTTAACTGACTGTGTACCAGCCTGTCTCTGCTCACATGCTGGAATTCACATTCAAATCTTCATGATGGAGGGAGAGGCTAACAATATGTTTAGTATTTAATAACCCAGAGGCTATACTGCTGTCTTTGCAATTGCTTGGCAATGCATTCACTCCTCCAGTCATTTTATCCCCTTTTCTGATTTTGCCACATTAGCTTTGTCAGCTTTTATTTACCAAGTCTTCTACTTGGCATACTTGGTGCACTGTGTTCCCGCAATGAATCTATATATGTTTATAGCCTCTCCGAGCATCCTGCTGACATTAAAGGATTTTCTGGCTCTAAATGTAATGACATTACATTTTTTGCTCCAAGAATAAATTTGAATGTCGGTCTTGGCTCCCAATCGTATTTTAAGCAAGGTCTCTTATTTCCAAAAGGTATTTTTAGTCATATTTAAATATGCATAACCACTAAACGTACTAAATTGCCAAAGTCAAAGAAACATACTGTTGCTTAAAGTAGCAGAAATCTTAGTTCTGCTCAGAACCTTGAGCAATTCCAAGGCTTTAGATTGGAAAGAGAAATCGCTTTGTTTCTCCAGTCTGCCCTGTTGCTGTGTGGCCTTGTCATTTCAGACCCAGCAGGAGCACAAATCAAGAGCAATTCAGAATGAATGGGCTGTGTTTGTTCCAGCTGCCTTTGTTCCTCAATATATATAGAAAGAGAACAGCAACCACTGCTATCTCAATGCACCCCATTAGTGATCAGTGCTCTCTCCCTCTCAAGCTTTCCCTCCCTTTTTTTTTTTTCCCCCCCCCCCCCCCGCCCCCCTTTCCCAGTCTGACTTACATCTTACATTGTTTGTAATGCGTTTCAAATATAAATGGAAAAGACATGGCATGACTGGCTTTCCTTATTGACTGTAATGAAAATTACTATGGATGCAACTATGGACGTCAGTTCCTGTCAGTAAGAGAACAAACAGGGAAGGTTTTATCCTTCCCTGTTTCGGGCAGCAGTATGTTCAAATTTTGACTTGATCATGAAATCATTACTCTTTTCTAAAATCTGGCTAATCATTTATCCAGAAATGTTCATTATTTTGGCATATTTCATGGTGTCATCTTAAAAGCTCAAAATCAAGATGCTAAGTCAAAATTTTGACATTCTGTGGCCATTAACAGAGAAACAGGGGACAATATGTATATGATATGTTCACCCAGTCCCTGTCCTGGAGGCCTACCAGCCTGCAGAGTTTAGCTCCAGCCCACACCTGAGTCTGGTAATGAAGGCCTTCAGAGACATCAGCATATTAGAGCCAGATGTGTTGGACTGAACTTGCCAGGGAGGTAGATTCCTCCCCTGGTCTACATGGTAATCTTTATTTCATCCATTCATCCTGAAATGCTCACACAATATAAAAGGTTGCTGGGCTTTTAAAGACATACATCTTTTGAGGTTCTGATATAAAAGGAATATTCTCTAGAGAGTGTATGCCATTTTTGTGGCGTTACAAAAACAGGATTGAACACTGGAAATCATCAATTCTCTCTGTACACACTGAGCCACTCTGTTCTCAGAGGGAGAGAGGGAGGTAGGGAGAGAACAGAGAGTGAGAGAGTGGGTGGGTGGGTGGATTAATTCATCTTGGTCAGCACTGGACATACTGTACCTCTCACTGTCCCTCTCAGGTCAGCGCGTGACCAACATATGACGCCAGGAAAGTGAACTCAAACAGTAGCAGCATTCAAGGCTTTTTGATCCGTTTTAATTACTCTGGCATTAAATCTTACAATTTCGTATTTAATATCATGCCGAAATACCCCTGTATCACGCTGCACTGGACCTTAGCCAAAACCATGAAAGACCAGCTTGTTTTGGTTTTTATCAGGTATTAGCATTTCACACTCGGTTTAGAGATCATCAGTTTGATTGGTATGAATGAGATTTATTCTTGATCACCCATAATGGTTGGGCATACAATGAAAGCTCACCAGGTTCACTCTGAGCCCTATAAATGGACTCTTACTCATCTTCAGTCATTATTAAGGTCATTATTTTTATCTAATTTTGCAGCGATTAAGAGAATCTAAGAGGATCTTTTCTAAACTGAACTAAGAGCACACCGTCTCACTCGTTCCTAGCCCACAGCAGTTGCCTTGTCCTTCCACAAAGTCCTGCGAATAAAATGTTTAGAAACAATGAGACAAGAAGCAGAAGCAGGGGGTAAACAGTTCCTGGCCCTTCTGAAAGAGGATGTGATGTGAGTTTTTTGGTGTGTGTTTTGGAGTTTAGCTGAGGTAGTGTGTTCTTGCTACGCAGATGTATCCTCCTCAGACAGTGTTGTTTTTTTTTTTTTGCCTAAGCCAGGAACAAACTGCCTCCTACACGCTTTAAAATAAAGAGGCCTAAAGCTTCTTTAAACCAGTAGCGTAGAAGAACCACTTTGGTGCCCTTAAGAATCTTTCCGTGGTTGGTTCTTTAAACAGCATACTGTCAAAATCATTGAAGAATCAGAAACGATGTGAAATTAAGTTTCTATCCTGATCTACATTGTATAAAAAAATTTAATGTCTGAATTTACATATATTAGCTGAAGATTTCTTTCCCTCGTGGCTATCATTAACACTTGGACCCGTGTGTAATCGAAAGTTACATGAGAAAACAAGCACAACACTGCAGTCATTGTCTTTGAGCTGTTCCAATATCAGTCATACAGTCAAATTCTTTACTGTACTCATCTTACATCCTGGAGAGAGTTTTTGTGTGGCTCATCTGTGGGGCTATACTGCGAGGTGGTGGTAGCTCAGTGGGTAGGATACTTGCCTCTGGAACAAGAGGTCATGGGTTCGAATCCTACCTTCAGCATACCACCACTGGGTTCCTGAGCAAGACCCTTAACCCCAAGTTAGGGAATGGAAGTCGCTTTGGATAAAAGCGTCTGCTAAATGCTGTAATGTAAAAGTAAAGTAAATCTGAGAGCAAGGATGTGTGCTAAATAAAATTGCCCTCTTGTTTCACTCTCTTGATAAATAACTTTGCTTGACATCTGCTGACAAGCTTATATGCATTGAAATGAACTTCCATCCTCCTTTTAATCAGTGAGATTAGTATGAACAGAATGAAAATAGATTCTCAGAAAGTCAGAAAAAAAGCTACGCTGGTTGTGGTGGGCAAATCACATTTTCATCAGAAATGAATCTCTCCCAAGAACTGCAGCAAGAAGTGAAACCGTGATTTTTTTTTTTTTTCAGGCCCCATCGAGCATGGTCAATTTTACAAGCCCGACTTTCATTTTCTAAAGCTGCGGAAGGATGGGAAGGAGAAGCTCATTTGAAATACTCACTGTACAGAACAACATTTTCTTTTCAGTTCCCATGAGGATGTGGTTTTTGATCTGGCAGGGCAATCCCCCCATCTGACCTTCTCCTTCCCAGAAACTCAAGGGCGGTTAATCATTTGAGACTGCTCTAGTGCTATTTGGTATTCGCCAGCAGGTAATAGATTCAGTGTTTTGAGGCCAAGTTGTGATTTAACGTGTCATATTTCATGCTCTAGTACATTTTGATGTGCCAGATTGGTCTGGTAAGTTGGATTTGGTCTGGTTTGTACGCTGTGGGATAAGGTGGCTAAGGATGATTGAGATAGCTGCATAACATTTCTTTATATCAGTTGATGAAGCTTAGTAGAACAAAGAGGCCAGTATCCTGGTGGGACACCAAAGTGATACTGAGAACACATTAGGCTAGTCATGTTATGGATGCTGTACTGTTTCACCTTTCACTTAATTAACCAAATGAGATCCTCTTGAATAATTCAGTTCGGACTTGCGTCATGAGGTTCTCTTAAGACAGGAATCAAACCTTGATTGGCTGTTATGGCTGAGAGTCCAGTCTCAGTGAGGTGAAGAGGTCTCCCAGGTGAGGTTAAGAAAGATAAGAAAAAGAAATGGACCGAGACAATGGGAATACGCCAAACAAATATAACCACATTTATTTCGAAAGTATAAAATATCACACTATAAAGGCCACTTTGCAAAGGGTAGTTTTACAACTTCAAATATTTACACAAACTCTGAATACCTTCTCCCTCTCAAGATATCATCCAGCTCTGTGGCAAACAGAAAGGTCACTGTCCCACTTGACCACATGGAGCGGTTGGCAAACATTTAAAATAATTTATGTGATAAAAGGAAATGGCAGGAATTTTAGGGTTCCTGATTGATTTGATTTAGTTTGTCCTTCAGAGGTTGCAGGTATTCCAAATGGTTCTCTTTTCACTTCAAAACCAGTGTACAGGCACAGCTTGACATCGAATTAACAGGCACTGGATGCCCTTGAACTGGGA
This sequence comes from Hydrocynus forskahlii, assembly GCA_037974365.1. Classification (NCBI taxonomy): domain Eukaryota; kingdom Metazoa; phylum Chordata; class Actinopteri; order Characiformes; family Alestidae; genus Hydrocynus; species Hydrocynus forskahlii. Next base: position 9,501,014 of record JBBPCX010000135.1, on the reverse strand, counting down.
GATTCTCAGAGAAAAAGAGTTAAAGAAATTCGCAGTTCACATTCTATACAATGGCACCAGTCAGGCCTCCGGAGCTCCTCCTCGTGGAAAGAGGCTCCTGGTTGCGCACAAGCAGAGCAGCCCGTGCCCAGGACCCCCGGCACTACAGGCAAATTTGGCTCACCGTGGTCTTTTTAGGCCCCCTCGCTCTGATTTTACGTTAGTGTACGCATGTTCTCATTCATTCTGTACACAACTGTTGACAGGGTGTCAGATTGAGGTAGAACCGTTGTACCAAAAACTTAGCTAGAATTTTAAACCTATGAAGTAACAGTCACATCAACCAACTCGGTAGAGTGGATCAAAAAAAAAAAGAAAAAAAAGAAAGAAAAGTAAAATTCACATTCAACCTACGTATTTTCACTACAACTACAATGGAGATCACTGACACGTTGGAATATCTGAAGTGTTCCCGAAAAATGCATTACTCCCTCTTTTCCCGTCCCTTTTCTGAAGTCATGCGTGCCTTTATTCACAGATACCAATACGGTGCCTCAACACATCCAGCCACTGTAGCCTATGCACTATCTGTCTGGGATATCCTCCTTAAAGACAGCTCTGGGGGCTTTCCTAACTTACACTCGCAGCACACGCACGCACACGCACACGCACACTGTAATCCAACAGTGAGGATTCAATGCTGATGCACAAGTTAGATAAGGACGCACTGACACAAACCAGTCACACACTGATGCTCTCTTCGGTGTGTATCTGAAGGCTGTGTCCCTCAAGGTGCTAAGCTGGGCTTGCTCTGCTTTGTGTCTCTCCTGAAGGCTGAAATGGAGCGATACGCTTTGCACTGGAGTGAGCTGATTGACTCCGGCGGGTGCTGGCCTGGCTCTGATCTTCCAGAGCCGTGTCCATGGACTAGGACCAGCCGCCGGCTGCCATGCCGCCCGTTCCCCCAGAGCCTTTGTGGCTGATGATGCTCTCTGTGGATTTCAGCAGTCTCTCTAGGCAAGGGGCGTTGATCTTGCCCGGAGGAGGCCGAGTCAGCATCGAGTCCGTCTTAGATTGTGCCGTGTCCGTACTGGAGGACACAGAGTTGTCCTGCGTTACATCCTTGTCCCTGTGGGCTGTTAGAAAGTTCCGGATCATCCCTTGGGCCTGTTCGGCCGTCGGCGAGCAGATAGGAGATGTGTGAAGCCATTTCAGGTTGGTAGCGGAGTACGGTGCAGGGGGGGTGAGGTCACTGACCCGCATGGCCTTGGCACCCACGTGAGGAGCACTGCTAGTGGCAGGGTTAACCAGACCGGCAGACACTGAGACTGGAGCTGAGGACAACTGTGATGTACAGAGAGAGAGGCAGAATATTTTACTTCTCTATTTCACACATGTACAGGATAAATACAGTTGGGGGTAATGTGTATTCTTTTACGCTTTGTTTATTACTAATTTGCATAAGTGCAAATTAGTCTTACAAGCAAGAGAATACTATCGTGGCAAAAGCCAAGCTGTGTTATAAGTGTGCTTGCAGCCCCAATGAATCACCATATGAATGTGCAAGACATCTATTTAAAGATGAGAATGCAGTCGCCAAAATTAGGAAGACTTATATAGAGACAACCCTGGAATGTTCTGTTATGCAGATGTATTTGTCGACCTTTCGCTACCCAAGGGAACTCTTTTCCCAAATTACCTTTGTTCTTAGGGAATGTGCGTAGTACCTTTCAACTGTAAAAATAGATTTTAATCCCTTCCTGCCTGCCCTGTGCCCCTGTGATTAAAGAATAATGTGTATTTTAAGCTGTCCTTTGCTGTCTGCCAGTAGTCACCTTACGCATGTTTGTGACAGGTCTGTGACGGTGAGGAACGCTGGTGTGAAATCACCTTGGGCTTCACATGTGCATTCAACTCATTGCTTTCATTGCCCAATGTCTATCTCTTAAATGGTGATTCTTTGCACTACAGCAGAGTACACCTACAGCATCAAAGTACAGCACATAATGTGCATTAATTATAAAGTACACCGTGTTTCATGCACCACATACACCTACTTCTTTTACTAACCGTGGGGATTTCAGACCTACCATCTTTTGTCGTATATGAAAGACTCCTGCCAGGTTTAAAGACACAAGTGTGACAACCACAATAACAAACTCATTACCTTGGGTTTCTTCAACAGGGCTGTGTCTTGCGTCATCTCCATGGCAGTGGCTTGTTGGCGGGGTTTTACGTGAGGGAACCAGCTCTTCAGCATTTCCTCCATTTTCAGAATGATGTTGACATACCGCTCACTACATGGCACATGAAGGAAGGATATGATTTAGCAGGGGCTACTCACTCATGACTGGAATTGAAAAAAAAAAACAACCTCTAAATGGTTTAAATTTGAAGCAGACAGTGCATCAGACAGAGTGTGTGGCAAGGACACAGTAGCTGATCTGAGTAAGTGCGGTAGTCAAGTCACTCTTGCTGACCTCATCGGATGCAAAAGAGCACCTCACCACATATAGAACACACTGTGCTCCAGTCTAGAACACGTCCTAGTCTGATGCACACATGTTTGTGCCCACACGTGGCATGAAGCGCAACCGTTCCTCTCGCCTCTAAAAATAGCCATGTAAGCCTGCAGCGGGGCACTGGCAACCACGCTGCACAGAAAGAAAAGTAGTTCTGCAAAGGAAAAGTGACGCAGACTTACACGCCCACCCATATTCACACACATACACACGCGTAATGAGGCCAGCTTGGAGACTATTGACTCCTAGTAGGCCCCAGCAGATGGTTAATGGAGATTAGTGTAAATCACATGACCAGGTTCTACCTGCTGTGTCCCCATTCTAAACATGTTAAATTTATGTGTTGGGAGTACGCAAAATAGTCCCTGTCCAAGAAGTCAGTTTTATGCTTTCTCAATCATAGCGGCTCTGCTCTGAGGAGCTGCCAGCTGGCACAATGGTCCAGCCCGAGGGAGGGAGGTGCACAGAGACCTCTCTTTGCTCCCCCATGCTGTGTCTGCCTGCAGGGAGGTGGCCACTCCCTTGCTTTGTCTCTCCGGTGTCGGGAGCAGCTGGTGGTTGAACTGGGGCCGTTTTGGCTCAGTGCCTTGATCAGGTGGCCTGAATAAAACCCCACCCAAAACTGTGGATCCACAACTTAAGTCTATGTCTTCTTTTTTCAAATGACTGTCAGAATATATACTATATACTCCACTCTTTTTTTGTGTTACAAATCTCTGTAACATAAGGCGAAACAGAGCTTGGCTTTGCCAAATGCTTCTCTGAACAGCGAGAGTGATGCATTCATTACCCACTACGACCCACCCTGGAATGGTGAGCCAGCCGAAGCAACAAAAGACTTTTCACCTCCTAACACTGACATCATAAGCCATTACGTAGTCTAGCCAGACAAGAGCTAATCAACTGGATCCAAGGTTATTCCCAGAACGGAGCTCAGGTCTTTGTAATGACCTGGTCAAGAATTGTCCACTGTAGCATATTCACTTCAGGCTGATTTAACAAGCCTGAGTGGCCCTCCTGTTGGCCCACACCGGAGCCTCATGCTGGACTTACAGCTTTCACACGTTTCGCTCCAGAGCAAGAGAAGACCTGCTGAGAAGTCATAAACACAAAGGTACACCTACACCCATACAGAAGCTATTCAGGAGCTCTCTGGAAAATCTGAGGCTCAGTCTGCGCACACACACACACACACACACACACACACACACACACACACACACACACACACACACACACTTAAACAAACGCACATGTGAGTGCCCACATACACCTGTCTATCAACAAGAGAGTGGGTGAGTGTGACACTGGGAGGTAAATCAGAGTGTATAACTATATATACACTGCTGTCAGAGTGACAGATGGCTGACATCCAGCAAGCAGTGTGTGGGTGAACTGAGGAAAAGGGCGAAGGAAGTAGGGGTATGCGAAGATATCAGATTTCTGTCCAAATCGGTAGAGGATTGTTTAAACAAAATATATCTGCATTTGGACAAATAGCGCACACATATACATACACACACATATCTATATATCTATATCTATATCTATATCTATATCTATATATATATAAAAAAAAATCAACCCAGAATTTCCATATTGGTGCATGCTTCTTACCCCATGCATGGGTTCTGCAGGACCCCCATTATCCGCTGGATTCGATCCATGGCCACACTCTCCTGGAAAGTGCTGAGCCCTGTGAAAGGAAAAGACAGTTTTTTTTAAACATCCAATGCCGCATTGTCTCTGACAGTCCAGGCTGCGTCTGTGAAGCAGATGGGTTCCTGTGAAGTGTGTGGGAGGGCAGACTCTCTGTCTCTGTGACCAGGAAGTCTGGGGGTCGCGGGTTTTGACACAGATCCCACTGCCTGTGCGCTTGTGAGCAGCCTGGCCTGCTGCACAGCCTGCCCGCTAAGCCATGTGGAACTAAAGCCTGGCCAACGAAATGCAACATTCAGCATCTACTTGGCTTAATACCATGTGGTAGTACATGTTAAAGCCGCGTCTGGCTTGGGTACATTTCACCAGTCCTCTAACCACAGCTTTTACAAAGTGCCACTGTTGAAGCCAATGTACTTGTGAAGATAATACACAAAGCATGTAGGCCAAATGTTTTATGCCACAGCTTGTGGGCCATGGGAGAAGCACTGTTCACTTCTGAGACTTTAATATGTGATAAGAAACCTTAGGGAACTTATAGAATAAGGTGGTTTACACTGCGTTGCATCCATCCCTTTAACTCAGTTGTGTTCCATTGAGACAAAGTGAAACAGTTATAAGCGGATATAGTTGTGGTTATGCGATAAGTTTGCATCAAAGAATCTACACCACAGATGTTACCAAATCAAATCTCAGCAACACATATATCATGCTTTGGCAAGATTGGCAGATTGCTCTGAAGAGTTTTAGATTCTCAGACCAAATGGTCACACCTTCAGCAGAGTGAGGTGACTTCTACAGCTCACTGAAAGAAGCGCATGTGGAAAGGGCTGCTACTCACGTTCTCTGTATCTTCCAGAGCGGAGGCCATTCAGGATAGATGACAGTGGGTGAATGTAACACTGCAGTTCCACACACTGTGGGACAAAAAACATGACTTTTAAATCACTATTCATCGTTCATATAAGAATAACCTGTGTCATAAATGCCCTGGGGACATGTTTCCTGAACACTTTTTTTCCAGAGTGAGCTGCTTTTCATTTTTTTTCCAGATCACAATAGGCTAAAATTCAAATTGTGTGCCTAAGAATTTGAAATATT
>JBBPCX010000135.1:9473214-9483221 GCA_037974365.1 Hydrocynus forskahlii | reverse complement strand
TGTGTGTTTGTGAGAGAGTGTGTGAGTCTGTGTGTGTGTGTGTGTGTGTGTGTGTGTGTGTGCGTGTGCGTGCGTGTGTGTGCGTGTGCGTGTGTGTGTGTGTGACTGTGTGTGACCGTGTGTGACCGTGTGTGTGTGTGTGTGTGTGTGTGTGTGCATGCGTAAATGTCTGAATGGCTGCCAACACAGCTCAAGCGGCATGGGATATCTCTCTCTGTGCGGGGCTGAATGCTCCATGTGACTGGGGTGTATTTTAACTGGATTATGTAAGCGCACCAGCCCTGCCTGCAGTCCGTGTACAGATGAGGAAGGGCTCCACATGATCCACAGCATTGTGAACTCTTCATTCTGCCTCAAGAAATCTACATATAGTTCCTGTACTGGCCTGGCAGCTGTAGTCCGCTGGCATGTCCCTTGGTCCCGTGTGTTTTTTGCCGTTCTGAAATGGGCCTTCATTTGTTGCTTTCAACACCAGATTTCAGTGTAAATTTTAATGAGGTCCATTTAAAATAGACCTAGTGCTCGGTTGAAAGGACTAAGTGATAAAACAGTAGAAGTCTGACGTTGGCCGAAGCTTTATCCTTCCTGATAAGCAGAAGTAAACAGCACACCCAGGCTGCAGTTGGAAATGAGCTGATGGGAAAGGCACGTGATGCAACCCCAATGTTTCTAAAGCCACTAAAATCACTCTAATATCACCCCACTTCTCCAGCTGAGTAACAGCACAATATGCAAATAGACAAACACACATGTTCTCTCGAAAAATGCATATTGATATCTACATTTAGCTTACCTGTTAAACTGCAAGGACTTTCAGCTCCTCACTTTTATGACTACATTACTGATGCTTGAAGTTTCATAGTATTAATAACTGAATAATGGGTGTAATATGTGAGAGGCTGACCCCTCAGCCCTCTCAAATTATAACCAAAAGCAGCCTGTTCATGAGCAAAAAGTGCAGAGTCTGACAAAAGCCAGATCAATTAGAGCTGTACAAGCCCATGCACTCTAACTCCTGCAGTCTCAGTGGTGAAAAGATGAGTTAGTTAATATCAGAGTGCCACACTGAGATCACCCTCGATCCCTCTGTGTATCTTCAAATTCAATCACAGTGACACCATCCCCAACAGAATGCACCAGTCACCATTCTGGTGGAGTGAATTAGTAATTGGTGTTCGCTGCACATAGAATAGAATACAGAAGACTTTTTACACGATTCTTCACAGGATGATTCACATTGCCATATTTCCCAACACTTGTCCGGGAGTATTGCACATTTTTGTGTTTTCCGTGCTGTGTAGACACTGTTGAGAGATTAGGCAAAGTTTATAGAATGTTGGCAAATATCCCATTCAGACTAATGACTTTAGGTTGGAGTCACTACACGATGTTCAGTTCACTACTGTTACGCAGTTGAGGTTGATGATGTTGTTGTAGCTAATCAAAAGTAGGCAGAATGGAAAGGACAACAAATTTGCCTCCATGTTAATGTTAACTTGATTACACAGCCACAGCAAAAAACTGCCCCCAGTGCAACATAACAGTGTGCTATCTCCTCAAGGAAAGGACACATCTTGCTTTTGTTGGCTGATGTCAAGCAATAGCCTGAAAGAAAAACATTTAATCCTGATTAACCAGCGCTGTGCTTGAATTGTAAGTAGTCACTTAATCAGTATTAGTAAACATTAGACTCTAATCTGTCCAGTGTTGATGGTGATGTGTATTTAAGATGGAAAAGCAAGTGGCCCAGTGTCATCAACAGGTAGGAGAAAGCCACAGGGGAGTGAATAAAATTGCATTATCACATGACTGAACGTGGACATCTCAGAGATGCCCTGAAGGACCTACAAGATGCAGCAGCATCTTCCAATTAAACACAACTGATACACTCTACAGGAACAGGGATTTAGAGCCAGCTCTCTGCATGCCTATCTGGTTCACAGGTGAAGAGAGATGAAGAGCCAAAGTCACACAGACTCCTCCGGAACTCACCTCCAAAAGAAAACAAACCATGTAAAATGTAGACTAACATCTGTAATGTGTTCACTTTTGAGGCAAGAAGAGGTCATTGTGGGCAACGCATGCCCTCCCTCTCCACCCCAGGTGAGCAGCTCCAACTCCCCTCCCCATTGGGCAAACGAGGAGAAACGTGGGCTTTTACATAAGGTTTTTTTCCCCTACTCTCTCTGTGTTTTTTTTTTTTGAGGCTGTTACACTCATGCACTTGCATAATGTCAAGAGGCCCACATTAGGGCTATAATTCTTTGGTTTGGAACTCATCCTGATCTTCCGAAGTTAAAAAGCACCTGGCCCAGTTCCAGCTCTGGGTTCTGCAAGACAGTTGAGACTCGAGGGTAGCGCAGCCAAACTGGAGTCTCCTTTCATACGTTGCATCCCATCACTCAAGCAAAGTTCAGACACTTTTTAGAGGGATGCAGTCCCTTAAAGGGGAATTCCAGTTTGTCAAAATGTTGGTGTCATTCAGTCATTAAGATAAACACAGTTAGTATACAATGTCATTCAGGGTGGTTTGATGCAAAATGTCCTATTCTAGAGAAACTTAGGGAGTCAGCATTGCTCACAGTGGTGGTGATGGGAACCAGACATCCGAAGAGTTTATTACATCGAAAAGCTACCTCACAGAAAGTAACTGCATGTAATGGTTTTGTTTCCTGAGACAATGTTTTGGCTTAAGACCACATTCATGGCAGAGAGGTACATGCACGGCACTGTAAAGCAAACTAAAAGAAAACATTAACCCCTTAACCCCAACTGCACGTTTAAATGTGTCTTATGTGAGTGTGTCCAAGCGTAAACTGTCCAACTTCTGATAAGACAATTTGTTTGAGCCAATAATTTAGACTGTTGCTTCATTCAGTCAGACTGGTGACCTGTTGCTCTGTCACCTGCTAAAATGAACATACAGTTAGAGGTTGCAGTCGTCTTCAGTGATAAAAAGGCATGCTGCAATATACGTCTATATCAGTTACCTCTGACTAATCACTGAAACAAGCTGAGAAATTCAGTCCGAAGAATGTTTTGTAAACTGTCAATCAATAACATTTTTGTGTTTATAAGTAAAAAAGGAAATTTGATGGTTTTGCTGAAAATAATCTTTTTTCAACCATTTTTATATTGACATAACATCAGTGTAGATTGCCAATCAAATGCAAATGTAATTAACTAAATATGCAATTTGTAGCTAAAAAGTAGCCAAATATGCAATTAGGTTTTCACATTTGAATAGTACAGCAAAACAAAATCAATAACTTTCCACTTCTGTTGCTGAAACCATAAGCCTGGGTGCAAATCTGAATTACTCAACCTTCAAACTACACAATATTCAATTTAGTGTCATTTTAGTTATGAAATAAATAATAGCAGTTACTGAATAACTCGTCTTAAGAACAATAACTCAACAAAAAACCTAGGCATCAAAGAGGTAATACTAATAAAGCTCGCAGGACTCCTAACACCTCAGCTGTCCTTACTTCAGATGCTGATCACATGTGGGCCGTGAGTATTCATATCATCCTGCATTCAAATGCAATGAAAATGCTGGAGATATGTTTTATGACACTCGTGTAACTGCAGGGTTTGGTGGAGACCTGTGGGACTGCTTAGATAAGGAGGAGAAGCTGAAGAGACAGGTGTTAGAGCTATGCGAGCCTGGCAGGCATGTGGAGGGAGCACGAAGGATCCAAAAGACGCAAAGGCTTACGGATCTGGTGCTGTTGTAGGTGCATCCAGAGCTGAGCCCTGTGGAGCCCTGAGCTTATTCCTGCATACACATGACGTGATGAGTTCCCAGCTCACAGATTTTGAATTCTTTTTAAGCAGCACATAAATTTCTGCCTTCTCTCGCTCACTCTCTGTCTCTCTCTCTTACACTCTTACCCTTCTCTCGCCCTGTTCTCTTGAATCCCTCTCTTATCTGTCTTCCTTGCTCTTTTTTCAACCAACCCTTTCTTGTGGCAAAGATGAGTGCACACATGCATGCAAATATGCACACACACATGCAAATGCTCACACACCCCTCTTTTTGCTTAACAGCATCTAAGGCATGAGAGTATTGAGGGAATGTTAAGCTTTTACAGCTAGGAACACACACCGTCTCTGATAATGTACACCATATGTATGTCTACATCACACACCGCAGCGCCTGCTTTTGTTGTACCTGGAATTTTAGTCAGTGAACAGTCCAGGGGTTAACTTGGGATTTTTGCCTGGTGGGAGGCTCTGTGCAAGTGACTGGGGGTTGGGGAGGCTGGCATGTGGACAGCTCTGGCCCAATTTAACCCCTGGTCTCCACTATGATGTGCTTTCCGTCGCCTCCTAATTTGTACTATTTGAACAATTAGGACTTGAAATGGCTTGTTAGCCAGCACTGTAATGCCGTAAAATCCCAGTGTTACTACATTCTAAAGCGTGTTACTTGCTTGTTACTACATGGAAGGCAATGTAAACTGGTTAAGTAATTCTGAAATTATAAGAGTGAGGAGAAGAAGCCTGGACCTGCTGGCAGTAAGCAGTCAATATTAACGTCACAAGGTAAAATACCCAAATAAGCCGTTTTGGTCGAAATAGATAAAGTTTTGCTGCAGTTTGTGGTAGGGCCTAATACTGTGATAAACTTATGTGTGTCCTTGGCTTCATTAGGTTTGGTCAACAGTATGTTTTGGGAACAGCACAGTGAGGCATCCATATATCAACACCATTTGTTTATGCGTTAGGACACTGCAGTGGGCTGGGGGCTGTAAGAATGGCTCTGTTATCAGTGGAAAATTCCAGGTCCCCTTTTAAAGGCCAGGGGGAGGACATTCTCTCATGTTTACCTACCAACCCCCTCTCAAGAACAGTAACTAACTAGGTCAAGCACAAATGGGCATGCTAACAGGCTTCTTGTCTGTGAGGTAGAGCAGGACAGGGTGGGGGGGTTGCAGCTGGGCGGGCTGGTCTTTGGACAGGCTGCCCAAGGTGAGGATGGAAATTCTCTACTATTTCTACTCCACCCCCACCTTTCATCAATCTTCTAAATAGACCTGAATTCCACAGACATCCACTAAAACCAGCCCGTCAAGTGGTTTAACATTGCCAATTAGCCCTCCGCAGAATGTTCCACTGATTTGAGGTATGGAGCATTAAATCACACAGGGCTTTAGTCTTTAACTAAGTTCTGGCTTTCATATCTGGTGCCTTAGTTGGGTTTATTATATATGTGTCTGTTCCTAAAACACATATCTGACATCTAAGCCTACTGGGTTTGCTTAGATGGACTGCAGTTCTGCCCATGCTGTCATTAGCTCAGGCAAATATGAGTGGTAGACAACCTCATCAGAGCAGCTGCATTTTTGATCATTTCTTTCTTTCTTTCTTACTTTCTTTCTCTGTAAGTAATAAAATATTTATTTTGTAATTCCAAGAGTCTCCATGAGAGAGGTATAAAACTGTAATGGAATGGTTTCAGACCAGAGGTAAGAAATAATTTCAAATCCACATAATTATACACCTGAATATGTTATTAAAAAACCTGAATACAGCTAAATATGTCTTCTTACTTCACATGCAGGTGGTTTAGTGCACAGTAGATGGTAATAATATGCAGATCGTAACAAGGAAAGTGTAGGTCAGTGTGAAAAATGCTTGCAAAAAAAGCTGAACTCAGTCAGTTCTCTGGTGAACAGTGGGGCCAGCTGTAAACTATGAGGGCGCCACTCTCTTGCAGTGTCCTTGAGTTCACATTAGGGTTGGGTGTGTGGTATATTATTCCATTAAGATCAAAATATTGTTATTATCCTTCCACATGTCTAAATCCATGGCACATGGATAACCATGACAGGGACAATGATGTAAATAAAGAATAGTGCTACACTTTAAACAACAACTCGTTAAAATATCAGCAAAACATAACCACAATTTTTAATTAAATTTGGAGTTAGGGGTCAGTCTGATTGAATTATGTAAATGACCTCTATTCTGACCAGCTGCCTTATTTTGTGCCTCATTCAAAAAGCTGTGCAGGCTGACATACTCCACATAACCTCTCCTATGTATGCAAACTTGTTATTGACTGAAAAGGCAGATGCATGTTGGGCTTTGTGGCAGCACATAAAACATGTAATTTAGCTGTTTTTTGCCATTTATTTTCCATGTAGACATTTCAGCCTCTTTCAGTGAGAAAAAGTAAAGGAAATGCAGTTTTCCATCATGCTTGACCTTTAGTTTAACTTCCTAATTGTCACCTCAACTACTTGTTGGCCACAACTACTTTTGGATTAAGTGGGTAAATAGTCAAACTTAATATATCACTTTGACAACTAAGAAGCTGTGCAACTACTGACTGTAATATTAATACAATTAATGCAATTAAATATTAAGACAATATACTCAACAATAATATGGCTATGGGTATCCACAGAATAATCAGTATCATTTTTAAGAGATACTCCTCACTGGATGTAATTTAATGCAAAATTAATTTCTCATGCAAAAGCACAACAGTAAACAGACGGGAAAAACATCTATTGTCTGATGAAGAGAAACAGATTGAGATGTCACTGCCTGTAATGTTCATTTATTTGTTGCTTGGAGCAGCTCATTTCCCTGTGCTGACTTTGCTTTTTTGGACATCTTACAAGATTTGGATGGATCTTAAAGCCAGATTTGATCATGTCAGTATGAATATAAATGGTGTGTGATCCACTGCAGTTGCTCATTTTTAAGATCATCTAACATTTATTCACTTTCTTTGTGCGCTTGAGGCTGGGTTAGTGTGATTTGTGTCTGTTGAACAGCTCATGTCATTGTCGTGCTGTCATGTTAATGATTGCCCAAATGCCTGCCTGACCACACTAAAGTCTTGTTTCAAAGGTATGCACCAGGTAAAACTATATGACCTATATTTCTTTCTTTTTCTTTTTCTTTCTTCCTGCTGTATTTGAAAACACTAGCTGTCCTTTACATTCTGTGAGCATTTCATGTCAGATGGACCAATAGGAATGATTTTAAACATATAAAATTACTTAGAGCAAATAAAAATGAAGAAACCTTTTTACTACAGAATTACTATGTGGATTTTTGTTTGCATGCAAAAGTTTTAAAAAATACACAAGAATAGAAATGTATAAATGAACATAGCTGCAGAAGATTAGATCTGACTTCTTGAATACACAGGTATTTAAGATTTTTTTGATTACATAAGTACAGAAATGTTAGGCCAGGTGCCCAGATAAAAAGTACAGTGTGAAGCTGGAGGTCTTTCCTGTTTTCAACCAGTGGAGACAACTAGAGGCTCTGTTTTTGCCTAAATATAGAGAGCCCCAATTGAACAGAGTCTCTGGGTTCTTACTGGTGTTTCAGGCCACATACAGAGCAGCCCCTGAGCTTTAGCCAACATCACTGTATAGAAATGACTAGTGGCTAGTAGAGGAGAAAGAGGGGTGGTGTTTCCTGAGGTCACTGGATCCATGCCAAATATGTGTGTGTGTGTGTGTGTGTGTGTGTTGAAGAAAATGTAGCCTTTATCGCTGGAAGCATGCTCAGATGTTAAAACCAGTGGAAGTTGAGAACTGAAACTCTGTCTCGTCTGACTGCAGATTATATGAGGCTCTGCTGACGCTTTAAATACACAAGAGCCCACTACTGTTACAGAGGAATTGTTGATAGGACAGTTATTCTCACAAAACACTGAGCTGCCTTAGTATGTCAACAAAACATGCAACCTCTGTAAAAATGTTCAGGGCTTCTTTTTTTGTGCAAAACAGAAAAGTATAAATGAATAAAAATCCAATGAATGCCAAGTATACTATTTGTAAAAGGTTTAATATGCTATGGAGCTGTTTTCTCTATAGCATATTTCTTAAATCACTTACTTACATTCCATTGTATTGTAACATTACCTATATACTGAATTCATACTATCCACTGAATTATGACCTTAAAGAACAATAAAAAAAACATTGAAAAAAGCCTTTAGGGGGTTTATTAATACAAGTTTTATGCATTTATAAAATAAATGTACGAGAATATGAAAACAAAGTCCCCAAATAGTGCGGAAATAAAATCTTTATTTTCATGGTAAAAAAAAAAACCCAAAAAACAACAGCTTCAAAGCTTCAGTTTCAAATATTGTAACATTTACTGCAGTTTTATAAGATGCTGGAGAAAACTGCACACAAAGTGAGGCAACAACACACCAGTATGAGGGCAAAACAAACTGTGAGGGAAATGATTTCAATTTGTCTACTATGCAGAGTCAAATTCATAATGTCACATGAGCCACTGGTCAAAGGTCACATGAGGAGGTGTAAGCTCTGACACGTCCGTAAAAAAATGTGGTGCTGCTATTCATCCCTGTGGCGACGTCAAGAGGGCTTTTGTCTGCTTGTGGATCTTCCCAGCTGGAGCATTCATGGAGATAATGTCCCTAACTGGTTTGAACAGACAAGTCACAATGGAAGCAATGTCCACACAGATATGAGTTTTAGCCTTAAATTAATCTCCTCGTCCTAAACAGATAGATGCTGAGAGAATATTTTCAGTTAAAATGTCAGTTAAAAGGCGGTGTTGGTTTATGTAGGTTCAAATCTTTTTTCTTCTCTGTCTTTAGTCCTATCTGTCTTTCTCTTAGACTCTGGCAGGTAGTGCGTTCCCACATCTGAGACGTAGCACTGCTTCAGCCAAAAGCTCTCAGCCTTTCTGGCAGGTTCAACATAGGGAGTTTGATGAAGAGATTTGTCTTGGATTGATGCACTCTATGCCATTTTGGCCTCCGACGGAGAGTGCTACTTCATCTCAACAAGCTTTAAGGGAGTAAGAAACTTTAAACCATGCATTTGGCACCTGGTTTAGTGCAAAATAGTTTAGCAAAGTGTTTATTTCAGCGAGCCCTAAAAAATGCTAGGAAGGTCAAAGGAACATCTATTTTTGCTCCTTCTCACTTAGCCTTTGACGTGGCCCTCATGTTATCAAGTAACAAGTAACTGCTTGAAATTTTAGGTCCCATTGAGTCATAAGTCCATTCCCTTTTAGAGAACCCTCTCATCTCAGCACTTTGGGTAATGTTTCACTGATGAACCTGTTGTGCTGAGGATACGAGGCGACAGGGAGCTTGAAGTTTCCATAGAACTAAAGCCTTTCAGGCGCTGGTATCATGCTACTCAGATGATGATAAAGTCACTCGCGCACTTCCTCTGCCTCTCCACTTCCTTTCCTGTCAATACAGTCTACTTATGGGAACAGTGTAACAGCGTGACGCAGCATTCTCTGAAAAAGAGGGGCTTTTGTAAGCTTTTGTTTTTTTCACCATGTTTCAGAACCTTTTTTAAAAGGCACTTCAAATAAACCATTGGCAATGAAAAAGCCCTGGTAAAACGATTCTTCAATGAACTCTTTCTTTAGAGCTATTTGCTTTTTTTTTTCCACACTCGTTCGCTGGCGAATGATTCACTAGAAGAATCCGTGGTCCCTCAGCAGGGATCACAGAGTTCCTTAAAACATGGTCTACACTGAGGGGGAGAGTAAACAGAGTGAAGGTGACGGTAGATTTGTGCCCGATTAATCAATGAGCAGCGTTCTCTGAGGACTGCCTCTAACCCTTCCTCCTGCATGATGACAGATCCTTCATCACGAGCACAGACCTTTCACTTTCTCCCACACAGCACACCTCAACACAGGCAGATTTAAAGAACAGGATCTGATTCATTTTCAAAGAATATTCTCCTTTATACTGAAACTCCTCTTTCATCCTGTATCCATGCCAATAGTTGTCTCAGAGAGCTTTGTCTGCATTGAATCATTTACTTTCACATTGACCCTTTGCAAGAAGCTGCAAATCTCAATATTGATTTTACTTTAATGATTTA
Organism: Hydrocynus forskahlii; assembly: GCA_037974365.1. Lineage (NCBI taxonomy): Eukaryota > Metazoa > Chordata > Actinopteri > Characiformes > Alestidae > Hydrocynus > Hydrocynus forskahlii. Next base: position 9,473,358 of record JBBPCX010000135.1, on the reverse strand, counting down.
CATACAACATAACTCCACATACAGAGCAAATACATATCTGTTTTTATAGAAATTTCCTTCCCTAGTAAAAAGATGATTCTGTATATTTGTCCACATCTCTGTCTCTGTCAATCTCTCTCTCTCTCTCTGTCGGAAGTGAGTGAG
>JBBPCX010000135.1:9383825-9446838 GCA_037974365.1 Hydrocynus forskahlii | reverse complement strand
GCTTCAGTAGAGAGATCACTGCTCCTCTGAAACCATCTTGTGTGACAGTACAATGAAGCTGAGCCACAGAGCCACAGCATGTCTTTAGTCATTCCGGGCTGCTTAGCAGAAACTGCGCAGACCCCCTCATTCAAGCTTCAGCAGCTAATTCATCTCTGAGTACAGCATGCCACTTCTTGGACTTTATGTCACTCAAAATTGTGAGAAACTACTCTTTGTGAGAAAGACTGTTTCCTTATTCTCCTCTACATCAATGACATCTCCTGGACTTACAGTGCGCTTGTGATTAGAACTTGGGACAGATCACAGGAAACTGTTAGACCATTTCTGGTGGGATTACAGTTCAATAGGACCAGCTTTCATACTCAAGTCATTTCAATTTGGCTCTCTCTAAAGTGCGTACTTTAGAAATTTCAGTAGCCACTCAAATTACTTCCTCATGCCGTTCCCATTCAGATGTGCTCCTCTAAGACTGATTGCTATATGCTACTGCGGAGTGCATTTATCTATACCCGCAGGCAAAGTTGGGTGTTTACCATTGTGTTCGTTTAAAGAAAGAAATGAGTGGCAGTCATTTGTGTCTTTCTCTCCGAAGCTCTCTTGAGGAAACGTGATTGAGCTCCTGGGGCAATACGATATGGATTCTGTTTTTTTCCCTCCTAGAAGATGAGAGAGTTTATATCCTGTGGGTTTGAGTGACAGTCTCAGAGCTACTTGTTGGCACAGAGGGGTTTGAGGTGTGTAAAACTGGGCCATTGGCAAACAGTTACATTTAGATGCCAGAGTCCTTCCTTTAAAATGCAGCCATAATAAACTCAAATGGACACCTGAGGTTTATACTGTATTGTATAAATTCTAAAGCTGAGTTTCCAGTCCTGGAGAAGACCTACCCCACATATTCCCTGCTCTTACACACCTGATCTAACTACTTGTCCATGCTCCACATACAAATAAATTTTTCAAACAAAGTGTTGCTAGATTGGACATGCTTTGTAGTACATTACCATGAATGTCATACACACCAGTAAGTTTAGGTTGGATCTTAGAATGAATGAGATTTTATAAGTTCTGTAAAACCCTAGCGGCAGTTGATAATGCATTTGTGTGCAGAGTATGATTGAATCAATTCATACAGTCGATGGGGAAACAAATATTCAGACTGTTTGTTTTTACTGAATATACTTTTAATCCAATTGGATTTTTAATCCAATTAAGTTCTCGGGGGCAAAATTCTGAAACAGCATTCAAATGGAAATATCTACAGCCTTAAACCTCAGAGTAACTACAACATGTCAATAATATGCAATCAAAAAGTTCATAACATCACAACCAGTCACCCTGGACAGGTGTGCCAAGATTTCACAACACTCCCTCAGATTGGTGATGAAGAAGATAAGAGCAAAGCCAGCTGTCGCTCAAAAAGAATTGCAGGATGACCTAAAAACAGCAAGAACAACAGTTACACTGAGAACAATAAATGATGAGCTGCACTGATATTATCTTACCCATTCTCCTGGTCCACAGAGATATGCATCTACAATTTCCACCCAAGCATTTGGACAAGTCAGAACTGTTTTGAAATCCTGAACTTTTGTCAATAATTCAGATTATTACACTTGAATAAAGAAGGACTGCATGTATGATCCCAACACCACTATTTCAGCAGTGAAATGCGAAGGTGGGAGCATCATGATATGGATCTGATTCTCTGCAAACAGTACTAGGACAATACATTGCATCAAAAGAAAACATGAGTGACACAATGCACCAGGAGTTATTAGAGGAGAATTTAAATTCATCAGCCATGAACAAGTGGACATTTCAACAAAACAACAACCCCAAATATACAGCCAAAGTAACTCAAGACTGGTTTCTGAAAAAGAAGGCAAAGGTGCTTGAATGGCCGAGCCAATCTCCTGACTTGAATCTCATTGAAAATGTTTGTTCATCAGAGTGAACGTCATAACTTGGGGGAAGTGAAGATGGTCAAGAGGAATAGGTACAAGTTGAAACTCAACGCTGGAGAAAGCTAGGTCCTTTTTATTGTATACGTCTCAAGACGGTAACTGCCACCAAGTGTTTTGCAAACACATGTAAATTAGTGACTTCTGAACCCTTTTTTTCACCTATTCATTATTTTTTGTGTTTATGCCTACGAATGCTTATGTTTCTGTCCATCTTCATAAATACAAACTCAAGGAACATTATATGTGTTTTTAAGCAAATATATGTGGAAGTATATGAAGTAATAAAAGTGTCTGAATACCTGTTTTCCCTGTGTTAGAACTCCAGGACCATGGTTACAAACCACTCTTCTAATGTATGCTGTCTCTCCAATAACATAATCAAAAAAAAAAAACTCCAGAAGAAAAGCATTTCAGATCTTTAATACGTGCAAACAACCCTGCTGTTTCTGCTACTGCTATTTTTATCTGCTCAGCATCTGCAAGATCAAAGACACGATGATGAAAATATGGGGGGGGGGGAGTTCAGACAAAACAAAAGAGCACTCACATGTGGCAGACATGCTGCAGGAAGTGGCTGACCAGCCTCTCATGCTTGCTGCACAGGTCCTTCTGGAATGTCGTCTTCATCCAGTCTTCTATGTTGCACACTTTGACCCTGCTGGAATGCCAGCGTATATTGAGGTGCCTCAGTGATGAGCCCAGGACGAAGTTGTTCCTCCTCAGCTCACAGGGGGAGAAAAAGTGGAGCAGGGACCACAGCTGGGGGTCCAGGAAGGCTCCTCGGAGACGAGTGCAGGTCAGAGAGAGGTTTCTCCGACTGTCTTTATCCAGGAATGAGAAGAGATGTACCAGGCACTCTTGGTTAAGATCAATGAGGTGCATCATAGAGAGAGAGAGAGATAGAAACAGAGAGAGAGAGAGAGAGAGAGAAGACGAAGAAGAAGAAGAAGAAGAAGTAGAAGAAGAAGAAAGAAAGAAACGACCAAATGGATCTTTCTATCCCAGGTTGAGATTTGGTCTGTTGACACACTTGCACACACAAACACATTGAGCAACAGCGGCAGCAATGTGGCTGCAGTCTGCTCTGCATAGCCTGGATACCTGATTCCTTCCCAGGCTCTTCCTCACACACACAGAAGCCCTGCACATATATGGTCGCAAAGAATGGAAGTTATTTTGAGAGGACAACAGCAGGCACGGTCAAAAATGGAAATGTGTGAAAGCATGTGCACACACACACACACACACACACACACAGTGCTGCTCCATCTGTCTCCTGCCTGGGCAGGCCTCAGACAGATGTTTGGACGGCAGCGGCCTGTGTTTATCACTCACAGTAGAAGTGTTTTATCAAGGGAGAGCGCTTTCACATTCACCCACTCAGGAGATGGGTGGAACATGGAAGGACAGCAAAGTGAACACCAATCAAAACACTCTTATGTGACTACCTGTTATAGACTAGTAGTGCTCTTCGGAACTGTAACTGTTTCTTGTAACTTGTAGCATAAAGAGCAGTTTAGCACAGATTGAATATTTAAGACATTCTGAAAATGCTGGTTACCATTTACAAGAAAAAAAAATCACAATGAATGGCTCAACAGAAACGCTCCAGGGTTACTTGGAAAATCTGTTAACTTCAATTCGAGGCTAAGAACATCTTTTCAGTCTCCTGGAGAGATCAGTCTTAAAGTTGTTTTTTTTTTAATTTTAGTTCAGTCTTAAAGCTGGTTAACAAAAACAGTCTGTTTAATTGTAAGACAGGGGTTCCCAATCCTGTTGGGTCAGGTATGTCAAGCAGGGAAAACAAATCAGTAAATTTCTTTTCTAGGCATTTGTGTACCTTCCCATTGGTCCATGTTTTATGAAGTGTTTGCATGTTTAGAGCGGCTGACATTTTAATACTGAGAAAAGCAACATCTAAGAAAAAAAAAACATTTTCACAACCAGTGAAAATAGTTTTAAAAATCTGATAAATGATCAGATACAAATTTAGGGGAAACATGCTTCTGCTCTATCTTTCTGTAGTTCTGATCCATGTATGTATGTATGTATGTATGTATGTATCTATCTATCTATCTGTCTATCTGTGTGTCACAGGGCATAAATCTGATTAGTGAGGCATGGCAAATAAAATCTTCAGAGGAGTTTTTTATTAAATGACAGTGCATTATGAATTCCCAGCCCTGCCTGGTATCAATAGGTATGCTGGTACGTGCCACATGGGCCTTGACGAAGCATTCCCCATGAGAAGTGACATTACAGCCTGTACCCAGTGACTCATTCTCACTGAGTCATGACATGCTGAGGCAACGAAAGAAGCAGCAACACGGGGCAACGTGAGCTTATCAGCAGGCAGCTCCAAGGTTTGGGAGGTGGGGGCGAGAGAAAGGAAGAGAGACAGGAAGAGAGAGAGAGAGAGAGAGAGAGAGAGAGAGAGGCAGGCTCAAGTTGTGTACTTAATGAGGATAGTGTTGCAGCCTTAGACTGACACCTGTGTGTGCGTATAAAGAGAGAGAGAGAGAGAGAGAGAGAAAGAGAGAAAGAGAGAAAGAGAGAGAGAGAGAGAGAGAGAGAGAGAGAACGAGAGAGAGAGCGCGCACAAGCCACACTGAGCAGCTGTTGCTCCTCATAACACAGGAGGGCCTGTTCCTCCAGCCTGTCAGGGAGCCTAGGCTGCCTTAGTGGCACGTGAGCTGAGGAGCCCCTGTGTTTGTTCTGGCTCTGAAAGAGGTCTGTGTATGCGTGTGTGCGTGTGCGTATGTGGGCGGGTAGAGGCGTTTGATATCTACAAAAAAAGGAGAAAGCATTAGCATAAAACAAAGCAAGATATTCAAGCTCGTCCCACCACTGCTGCTTTGAGTGATTTACGCAGTTTCTATACGCAAGCAGTGTAGGGCCTCCCGCCTTCCGGGTGGGCCCTCCATGGCAAGAACGACGACCTTTACAGTTATTTACTCGATCATCCTTTTGTATATCTCGGTCAAGCATAACAGTGGAGCGACATCATTTTTTTCCCTGTCTGAAATGGCTCCATACTCCATGTACCGGTCATGAAAGAATGACCTCTGCAGTCCAAATATTGCACTTTACTCTATTTAGAGCTATTTAGAGTCTCAGACACAGGGTACCTTCTTCCCTGTATATAGCATACGGCATCTCATTGTGAATGGGAACCACTGCTGAGACCTAGACAGTGGCTTATATGAATTGAAATTATAGCTGAAGTTTAGATGTACTTCTTCAGTAACCTATTTTGATTTCATTCAAAGAAAATAAAGATGACAGAGTAACTAAGAGAAGTGTGTGAGAGTTTCACATTAGCAGAAGACAGATATGTTTAGGTGAGGAAGCGCCAAGGAAGGCTGCGTTTACATAAATAAAGCTTCTCGTCATTACCATGTCATAAACACTGAAATTTAGCACCGTCTTCAGAAAAGAAAGAAACGTGATCCCTGTGAAAATGGAAAGTTGTGTTTGGACCATGAAGAAGTCGCGTGAGCTCACCGTACTCATTCCGGAACCTCACCCACGCTCGAGCAGTCTGGAACATGAAGTACTTTTTTTTTTTTGAGGTTGCCACCGAACATCCTCCCTTTATGACGACACACTGTGCAGCTGAGGATAGGACACCCATTAAACTAAGCTGTGTGTAAACATCAAAGGCTGACGTCACAACAGAGCTTGATCCTAGAAGCACTGTTTATAAAAAGAAGCGACTCTTTGTAAATAGAAGAGCTAGGTACCTGCTTACAGGCAGAATGTCGTCAAATGACTGGCCCAGTTTCTTAGCAAATACTTAAAAACTATACTAATGATAACTATAACCACACAACTTTCAACTAATTATATCTCCAAGTTATCTCCTGTATATGTTGAAAACATTTTAGAAAAAGGGAGTCTTCCATCTATTTACAACTTCACTGTAATCAGGAAAAATTACTTAATCTATAACAAAAAATACAAAAATACAACACAATGTCTCAAATTGTCAAAACAAAAATCTGTTTGAAAAAAGGGACCATTGAGCTTCCCCACCTAACTTAATGTCAGACTAAAAACATTTAAAGCTCAAATCTGTCTAGCCAATTTTACCTGACTTCATGCTGGATTTATACTTTGCATGTTTATATGTTATATTAGTGACTAAACTAATTCCCTGAATGTTAAATTCCATTATGTTAGGTTGGTTCACCATCTGTATTGCTCTGCAACCGGTCACACCTTTGACTTTTGCCATTTATTTTTTCCAAACCAAAACTGCATCAAAAATAACTTCAGTTCCTGTAGTTACTTAGTACATGAAGTTTTTTTAATACTTTTGTATTTTTTGTAACCTTCTTAATTTGGGGAAGTGTGAAGAGGCTAAAAAACAGCACTGTGCTGACTGAGTTAACATAAGATTCATTTTAACAAAATAGATTAAACAATTTCATAAGGAAATCACTTTCCAATGTACGGCTGGCAAGACAGGAACTCTACAGCAGAAACTGAGAGAAAGATCCATAAAATTCTCTTTACTAAATATCAGTGTTTCCCAATCATGGCCCTCCCAAGCAGTTTCTGCTTCATCTCACCCTGACAAAACACATTAACCAAACACTTAATGCCTGGTGGAGTTGAGAGCAAGGACAAAGCACCTGCCCAGAAGTCTCTAAGGACTAATCACAGAAATGCTTCAGCAAATATCAAAACATCTAACTTACAACATAACTTAGACAAGGAACAGATTAGTTCAGGTAATACCGGTATTGCAACACACAAAGTTACTGAAACACTGACAAAATTTTGATTAACTGGCATCTCTTTACTTCTGTGACTGCATGAAATTATGCTCACAAGTCTTTATGGTAGCATCAGGTTTTAAATCACGTTCTGTTTTCTCTCATTAAAACAGTATAAATAAAAACATGTCCAAGCATGGAGGACCTGATATTTCAAGGGTTAGGAGACCCTCAGTTTAAAAGTCCTTTTCACATTTTTGAGGTGGAACTATGTGTAAGAGTAAGCTACTAAATTACAACAAAAAAACCTAGAACCTTTTTAAAAAATACATCTTTTTCAAGTTTAAGTTTAGAAATGCCTCGACACCAACAAACAGTAATAAAACATACCAAGTTGAACCACTGTTCATTTACATAAACTTTTCTGTGGACCTGATTGAACTGATGGTTAATGTGTGACAAGGACATAATTAGCATAATCAGGCAAGACTAGACAACTCCAAATTTTGGATTTCACCATTTACAACAATTCTCTATTGCTTCTTCACTTCACTTGACCCACTAGCATGAACACATTCACCACTAATATGGTAATTACCTTTGGACTTTTAACAAAACAAACAGGAATGTTTTATTTTAAAAAATCAAGACAGCAGCAATTAGCTTTTGAGGTTTTTTCTGTTGTAGGTATGGGTGAAATGAAAACTGAAACTGAGCGTTGAACTGCGTGCAGGAGAGGTGGCTGTCATTCTGAAGGCTTCTGGGTACAGTAAGGCTGATTAAAGCTTGGGCTCAGTCTCTGAGGCTGGCCTGTCCTGCTCTGTGTAGAAAAGAATATAGGCCTTAGCCTTGGCCACTGTCTCCTCAGTGACCAGAGTCACAGTGCTGTCGTTAAAGTGATACCAGCGGCCTTCATGATGGCCATATGCTGTGTAGTGACCCGATCCCACACTGCAGGAGACAAAAGAACAAATATTTAATGGTTAGGACAATAGCAGTTCTATACGACTACAACAGTAGCATTGAGAAGATAGATGCAAGAAAGAAATGAAAAAGTAAAGGGTTTAGAGTGAGACTGAATGTGAGTAAGGCAGTATCCCCACCTACTGGTGAGATTAGGAATAACTATGAAATAATCAAACAAAAGTAGACAAACTCTAAAGTCTAAACTTGCATGCAAAACGCATACATACAACATAATACAATATTTTTTACAAATCTGACTTTTGCTTACCCAGAACCATGATGCACCACTACTGCAGCAAGGTCATACAGGCAGCTTTCAGGAAGACTGTTTTCAGGCTGAACACAAAACACATAGATTGAAGCTAACACCAATGCACATTACAATTTCAGGAGTTAAAATACCACTTGTTTAGTTCTCACCTCAAGCAAATAGCGCTTCATGTCAAGGCGACGCAGTGGGAATTCCACATATGTATCAACCTTGTTCCTCAGAAAAGCCGTCCAGTGGAACCTTTTTAGGTGCAAACAAAGGACCTGAAATAAGACCAAGAGAAAGACTAACAAATAAAAAAAAAAAAATCACAATGTACAATGTTTATAATATGATTTTTTTTTTACATACTGGGACATAGATGCCTACCTTAGGCAGTTTCTGGATCCAGAATTTCTTGGTGGACTTCTGTCTCTTTTTACATTTATGGCACATATAGAGCTCTGTTTCATCAAGCTCCTCTAAGTCAGTAAAACTAGAAAGGCAGTCTAAAGGATACAAATGTGACACACACCACTTCAGCCACAACAATCCACAACAATGTATTTGAAAGTGTACCTTTTCTAAGGCTTCTAACTAAAGGTGCTTACGGTGCAAGTTGCAGATTGGCCCTGGCTCTTGGTCCTTAACCCGTTTCACTCGAAACTGGCTGGGAATGTCCAATGAGAGATCTGGAGGAAATGGACTTATTCACCAAGAGTTTTTTAAAATTACACAGATGAGACAAATTGTAAGGAAGGCTCACCTAAAAATGGATCAAACTTCTTCGACTCAGTACCACATATCAAACAGTTGACTTCATTATGCAGTACTCCACCAAACTCAGAGGTAACCACAGTGGGGGTGCCATTACTGAAGGGGAGAAAAGGAAACCGCATTAGGCGTAAAATAACATATACACACATGTGCATGCATACATACACACGTGACACTGTGTACAACCTATTTTGACTTGACAGTGAACTGTATGCATTCAGTCCAGTACGTACATTTTCCGAGAACCTGTATTCTGTAAGGCATGTCCACCTCATCTCCCATAGCCTCTCTTTCAGGATAGGATTACTCTGCCTTATCTCTCCACACAACCCAATGAACACGCCACAACACAGCACTGTCATTTCAATACGCCCAACAAATCCACTTAGGCTGCTTTTCGGTCTGTGGTGGGCTTCACTTGTTCAGTATGTCTAATGTAAGACTGGTAGTGTAATCACAACAGGATGGCTCTGCTTCCAGCAGGGGGTTTTGTCAGAACAGAAGGCTTTGTGCTTTGTACAAGGATTTTCTTCTGTACAGTGCAGAGTAAGCGTTTAAGTTTATTAAAATGAATGCAGGAACAAACTCGCTAACTTACTGAGACACAGTAAACAAGGGATACCCTGCTGAGAAAGACTTTAAAATAGGTAGTTCTCTGCATCATTACAGGACTATGTGGTACTGATATTCTGGTAGAAAGGGTAAGTGCTCATTATCAAATTACATCACAAACTCACCAGTTACAATGGGCAGTTGACAAGGGCCTACAAATCACAAAACGCTGTTGTTGCTGCTGCAGTATGTATGTGTGTACAGGACTTACATGCAGCATTTGCCTTCTGAGGTAGGGTTTGGACAGTCTGGAAGCAGGCTGGGGCCAGGTAGTCCGTTCTTGCTGCCTTGCAGTTCTCTATGTAGGTGATCCAGCAAGTACCGTAAGAACTCATGAGCATCTTGCTGCTGATAACCTCTGCAAAAAGCACATAGTACAGCACTATAGGTTCAGGTACTCAGCAAGTTCAGAATCAGAAAACTTTACTGATCCTGGAGGAAACTGCTTATGCTATACTGCTTATACTGCATAGACACAGAGAGACAAAAAGATGAGAACAATATAAAAGTATAGCATGAAGTAAAAAAAAAAACCAAACAAACCCAAAAAAAACCAAACAAACAAAAAAACACTCCCCAGAAAACACTCTGAAAAACTCTGTATTAAACACACCATGCTGTACACACAAAATGCTATAGTCACCAAAAGAGGTGGATATAAATGCTATGAATAAAAATAAAATGACTGTACTTTACAAGATAACACAAATAGAGGACAGTTGCGCTCTGGGTCCATTATTGCACGCAACAGTGATACTGCACACAAGACTATTGTGCTTAATAAATTATTACAATGATAAAGATATTGCACATAATGCTAATGGATTTAGTAATTTACATACAAGTTTGGGATCAATTCAGTTACTTCAACTGATTCAGTAAATTAACTATGAATTTAAACAAATTCACATAATACATAGATTTATCTCAGTTCAATTTCACTAATTCAGTACGTTTACAAAAATTAATAAATTAAAACAGTGAAATGAACCTTTGCACTGATTAATTGATTTTGTGCATACAAGTGTTCCCTAAACACTGCATAGAAAGAGGAAGACCACATTTCAGTTAATATTGCTTCAGCAATAGAAATCACATTCGCTGTACACATAAATCCAAATCAAACTCTGCGCTGGACTAGAATGTTACCAATGATGTTAAAAACAAAAACGCAACATAACTTCTACAGTCACTGAGAGACATAAAAGACCCTACAGTAGTAATCTGAAACTTACCTGAAACTTGGCATTATTTTCCAAATGACATAGAAAAGTGCATCTGGGCTGAAGGCAGTCTGATTCCCTTGCCAAAGGGAACACAGGGTTTTCCTGAGCTCCTCTACCAGGGACCTGTCAGGACACAGGATGAAATCAGAGCACTTCAAAATTATCATTCCAACAATGCAGCTTCCATACTGTCACCATCTCTGCTAGTACTATTAAAAATGCATTACTTACAGCATTTATTCTACTTAAATAGGTATCTACTAAAACAGTTTGTTTCCTAATTTAAAAAGGCGATGTGTACAATTTGTAAAAGAAAGGCCCAGATTGTTAAGATGTTGACATTGCCCCATAATGGTGATTTCACACTGTTGCTTCATTCTGAGCACAACAGAAGCCCTACGGCTGACAGTCTCACTGGAGTATTTGAGCCCTCCAGCCAATAAAAGGCTAAAGGCACGCTGAAGGGAGTAGTAACCACTAGACTGTTGACTTATTCTAGTAAATACTGCAACCAATACAAGCCACAAATAGTAATAAATGTGTTCAGTGATGATACCGACATAGTGAAATGAAAAACAGGCCAGGTAGTCTAGACAGGCCTAAGGTTTCTCGCAAAAACTTGTTTTGACTCTTTCCACTGCATAATTAAAGAGCCAGGCTGACTGATTCAATTTTATTTAGGAGTAAAAATCGCTTGGACATGCTATTCTACAGCTGTGACTTCGTTGGACCATTTGCTATTATAAGAACACAAAGCAAGAACTCTTTCACAAAACCAGTTTCCAAGCTTCATAAAAAGAGCCTTTTCCCCCCTCACTCCCCATCCACTAAAGAGGACCTTACACACTGCTGTCCCCCTGGCTTCTGGTGTGGTACATTCTTCTTCCTGCCGTTTTCCCACTCCGTAGCGCCACAGCTGGCAGGTCTTTAAAGTAGCAAATGAAATCTGGAATGTTACTGTAGGGAGAAAGGATAACATTTAGATTTAAACCAACAGAAGCAGTTCAGCATGTTTATATCAACTGTGTCCAAACCTTCTGGCATATGGTATTTCTTCCTTTTAGACAACAGCTTAAAGAACAGCTGAGAATTTGCCAAATTCTGTTAGAGCTTTGGCAAGGTTTACTTTTTCATGGATTAAAGACAGAGAAAGGTGGCCAATAGAGGTATTTAGCCGAGATTGAATGGTCTTTCACAAACGTAGGTCCAGAGGTAGAACAGTACAGGCTGTACCAGCATACAGCTGTCCAGGCACAAGTACGCTGTGCCAGAAATGGCCTACAATTTGTTACTATACTTTGTCATTCGATTACAGAGCATTATATTTTTTTATGAAAACTTAACAGTAGGTTGTACTTTTCTTGCAAAATGAACATACATTTACTCTAAGAGACATTTTTGCCAAGATGATGTTCAGCTCCTTGAGCATAATGACTGATGTGAACTCTGGCATGTACCACTGGTGTGGTTTCACAGTCAGGTCAGCTAGTGTGATCCTGGCTGTGGTCAGCAGGCAGTCAGCCCAACGCTCCTGGCTGCTACCCAGTATCCATTACTAGCAGCTGACTGGTCAGAGGCCACACTTTCCATCTGCACAGCTCAGATCAGTGGCTCCACAAGAGACTGGGGAGCATTCCAGACCTAGCCAGCTCAAGGCCACCCACACCTTCCTCACCTCACCACACATATCTTAGTGCCCAAAGCTCAGAGCCTGGAGAGGCCCTTACCTGAGGGACTGGAGAATGGCATTCATAAAACACGTGTTGCCCAGGTTGCGCAAGCCAGTGGCACAGAGAGCCGGGGAGCCATCCTGGAAGGAAACATATATAAAAAAAATACACTCACAATTCAATGCTGAACAAAGACGCACATTAGGCACACACTGAAAACGTTTTGCTCTCATTTCAAAAATCAGTAGTTTTAAGATTTTCACTGTATTCCGGATCTAAACACTTGGTGGGCTGAGTGAGAGTACAGTCTGCTGAAGCATTCTGACCAGGGCCTCACTTTTCCCGTTATAGAGTTTAGTAACGTGGTTACATAAGGACAAAGACGCATCATTTTTGGCAGACCACCTGGTGGCCCAGCCAAGAATAATCTACGTCCCTAACTGACTCACCGACTGACTCAATGACTCTAATGTTGAAATGTGCGTCAGTGAAAGTGTACCTACAATATCAACAATTTTGGTTTTGCTGTTGCAGCAACAATCGTGAAGAACAAATGGACTAATACTTCAGCAGTAAATGTTGGATAATGAGGGAGCAGCACTCATCTTCTACTACTCAATAGCTAGCTCTATGGTTGTATCGTATCCAAGGACATTTTTTGCTTTATTTGAGGAACATCTATTACAGCTAGCTAATGGGTGGCTGCCTTATACAAAACAGTGTGTGATCTGAAATACATATTACCTTCAATTTTTCTAGACAAAAAGCAAATATTTAGAGCACCTCATGGACCTAGCCTGTAACTCCCTGACTCACATTTTGCAGGAGGAAGACTATTCCTGAGGGAAGCTCATAGCACTCAAATAGCTCTCCGTGCTTTAAACGACCATGGCTTCACATCAAGTGTACCCTTGTTTTTACACTCATAATAAGCTATTTTAAATATGGTACCATTTCTAGACGATCTACTATGCAAAGTTATCTACATGCTGTATCTTTGATCTGGCACAGACAAATCTGTGATATAATTCGTCCATTTCTCTACTCATGAGGACATCCCCTCAGAAATAATACTTACACCCTCATCTTGCATCTTGTCAGGAGAGGAACTACCTGATAGCTTTCTTTTTCTTTGTCTGTCAGTATTCATCACAGAGCTGAAAGAGAGAATTAGTGTATTATTTGTTGAACATTTCATTATCTACAAAGCTTAGATACAACTACAATGTTCAAGTAACTTTACTTTCAATGCTTAGCCTACAAAAGCACCTTTCAATGTCCAATTAGGAAGAAATTTTCCACACTAAAGTTAGCCACGCTAAAGCTGGCTAACTAGGTTTTTATAAACCTGTGGCGCTCACTCTGCCCCAGATAGCTGAGGGCCTGGTCCAAATAAGAAGTTAAGGCTCTGGTACTGAACCATAAGTGTACATGGTGACCATTTGTGTCACACGTGAACACACCACACACAGCACACAGTGTGAAATTCTTCTCTACATTTAACCCATTCACCCAAGTAAAGCAGTGGGCAGCCAGGAATGCAGCCCCCAGGGGGCAGAGTGTGGGGACAGTAATGTGCTCAAGGGTAGTTTAGTGGTAACACTGTCCTGGGATTAGAACACAAGACCTTCCAATCACAGGGTCAACTCCCTATTCACCAGCTGCACCATGAATGACATTTACTAAACATTTACTGAAGTCCAGTAGTCTGATAGAGGTTGATGTAATGTAATGCACATATAAGATTCATATTTTTACAGTTGAAAAATATGAATACTGAAGTAAGTGGATATGTCAGTAATAAGGAACTTATAACCTACAGAAGGTTTATGTAAAGAGGATTTTGGTTTAATGTCTCTGAATAATGTTTAGACCATTTTCAGCAAAAATCTTGAGTTTTGAAATACTTGAATTTTCAATTGTAGATTTAAAGACATTTTTAACTTTAAAAAAATACATGAAGTTAAGAGTGATTGGGGGGTTGTTTCAGACATTCTGCAGCTTAGTTGAGAAATGTGATTTACATAGTTATGTGAGCTGCACTGCAAGGATTATTCAATTAAACAGCACTCACTTTTCTAAACTCTGAAGATGCTCTCTCACCCTCTGCACCTGGCCCAGTTTGGTGTCATTCACCACAAAGTCATCACAGCGATAACTGAACAGAATACAATAGGAAAATCATAATGAGAACACAAACACATTAATGATTGACCTCATACAAAACTAACAAGTCCTGCCCTCACTTTTACACTCCTGTCTGTCAGGCTTTTGGCCCAGGCCACCCGGTGGCAACAGTAAGCTTTGTGCTAACAGACAAAAACACAAAGGAAAACAGATAAACAAACATTATTTTTAAAAGTCAACCTGGTTTTACAAGACTTTCAGAGCAGACATGCATGACTGTAAATTGAGAATATTAGTGGTGGCCAGTTTAAAGTAAACAAAAATAAATTTAAATCCACATTTACATTAATAAAACCAGAAAATATTTTAGCTACTGGGTATTAAAGGAGTAGATTTTCATATCCAACAAAAAGGAGGACTGAATGACAGAAACTAACACTACAGCTGCAGGTTAGATGAGGTCTTTTCATCTAGTAATTCTAGCAAACTTTAATGAAAGAATATAAAATTCCAAATATAATTTCTGTTTCATCTGACCAGTTACCTAACCAACAGTCACCAAATAACAAAATCTAATTCAGTTAGCTAACTTCATGCCAATACACCAACTTCAGCCCAGGAAACCTATAATGTTGAGCTGATTAGTTGTATCAGATGTGCTGAAAGTGGGTAAAGCACCCACTTCTATTTTCATAATTCTATTATTCAGTAATTTTAGGAAGTCCAGATGCTGTACAATTGAGAAGATACAAACCAGAATGTGCTGTAGCTGCTGCAGTCCATGCACACTGAGTGCTGCTGTAACTTCTCTTTCTCCAGTTTCCTTTGACCACTTGCGGGACTCTGAATCTCCTCGAAATGCTTCTTTGCATGGCCATTGACATATCTTAGAAAAGACACATATATTTATTGAACATGTGCTCCTGAATATCTGAAAAAATTAAATGTATTTATATTATTTTGTGCCACAAATCAGAGTAACCATTGTACTGTGAATAATGAGTAAAATGAGAGCACACACACCACCACGATATGTTATCAGTAAGAGAGTATAAGCAAACACTTACCTTCCACAATGCACATTCAGGCAGGTAAGGCAAACCCAGGGACTTTTGTTTGATCGGCAAACTAAATAATTGAGAAATAAATGATTAGAATCATTACAGGCATGGCTTAGTTAAAGAGGAGAAACAAGGGGATGCAAAAACGAAGAAAATTTAGTGTAAAACCTGTATCTCATATTTCAACTATCAATATTATGAATGATATTTATTTATTTACAATGATATTTATACACGGATTTGTATTTGCTGTATGAAATGTATGAGCAACAAAATAACTAAGACTGTCAGAAGTGGTTTACCTTCACTGATTACCCAAAACTGAAGAAACGCCACCCCACCATGCCCCTCATAAAACTCAAGGACTGATCTTTTAGCAAGATAGCTGTTTCCGTAGTCTTTTAGATGTATGAAATGTAGAAGCAACAAAGTAACAGATTGTCACAAGTGGTTTATCTTCATGGAGGACTGCTGCTGATTACCCCAAACTGAAATGTTTTACTTCTTTAATGTTGTCGTGGCAGTGTAATTACAGTATAGGATGAAAACTATGTAGAAATCTATTTGTTGGGATAAAAAAAGGTCCAAAACCACCCTCCACCCCCCCCATCATGTCCCTCATACAACTCAGAGTTTAATGTTTTAGCAAGAGAGCTCAAGAAGCTTAGTCTTTAAGCTATGGAAAAAAGGCTGTTGTATGTAAAGATGTTTTACTTTTTGTCTCATGATCTAAAACTCTTTACGTTAACTGTCACGGAATCTCAGCCTATGTTAATCTAGAAAACCCAATAAAGCAACCTGCTGATAGATGAGCAAGCCACTGTATATGTTAATATTGAAAATTAATAACTAATTTAGCTAAAGTTAGTAGCAGACCAAATAGGCGCCTACTTGTTAGCTTAGCTTAGCTCCCTCCTAGGGTTGGCTAACTGGTTAGTAGGGTGTACTGGTTAGATACTGGTTCAGGAGAAGCTACCAGACTGTTAGGTCTGAAACTCACCACTACAGCACCAGGACGAGGGAGAACCATTGGGGAACCGGGCTGGATCCACGGCCACACACACGCTGGAGCTAAGGTGAGGACACTCCATCAGCACTGCTGCACCTCCTGCACACCAGGCTCTCCCAACACAACTGGAGAAGGCTTGAGCAGCAGATTCAGACACCTGCACCGCTAGGCTGTGGGTGTAAAACTATCAAAACAAACAGACAGAGAAAAACAGACACGCTAGCTGAGCTAACTGAGCCGGTCTGCTAACGCTTTAGCTCCGAATATGAAGGTCTGTTGTTTTTTTGGGTCAGAAACAGCTCAGGATCATCCGTTTAAACCTCCCGGTCGTTCAGGAATAAAAAAGGAGTGAAAAGAGACAAATAAAGCCCTCGTTTGCCTGCCCTGTCTTGTCCTGCCTTGCTGTAGTTTTCTACTGCTGCTCCTCTGAGCTCCTCACGAGGAAGTGGACGTGCCTCGCGAGCGAGATGACGTCAGTGATGGGAGGTCAGTGGGGTCGAAGCGAGATAAATATAGGGGGGACAATTAAAGACGTTTTTTTCCTCCCGTTTTTTTTTTTTTTACAAAGATAAGGCAGCATGTGAGGAAAATGCTCATTATGTCCATGTTCGGGTGCAATGAAAGGGTACAAGACTAAAGTACTGCTGGGAAGGGGCAACTGGTGGTATAGTGGTTAGGGAGTTGCCACTGCCATCAGAAGAAGGTCTTGGGTTCGAATCCCAGGAGTGTCAGTGGCACCACTGAGGTACCCTTGAGGAAGGTACAGTCCCCACACTCTGTTCCCCGAGTGCTATGTTCCTGGATGCCCACTGCTTCCTTGGTGAATGGGTCATGCTGTCATGTGTCCACATATGACAAAGAAAACTTTACATTACATGTGGGCTTGAAGGTCGGTCCTCTGTTTCAAACGGTTTAGGATTAATTCATTTGGACACAAATCTGAATCTGGCCTCTTATACTTATTCAGGAATGTGACTGCTGTACCGGTTAAGTTCAAAAGGAAAATTCGAAAAGGAAAAAAGCCAATTTCAGCCACACCACAAGATTATGGAATTTCTGTGGGAATTTATGCCAATTCACTCTGTAGAGGATTTATGAGGTCAAACACTGATTTTGGATGAGAAGGCCAAGGTCTCTGTTCCAGTTCATCCCAAAGGTGTTGGATGAGGTTGAGGTCAGGGTTCTGTGTGGGCCGGTCAAGTTCTTCCTCACCAAACTCATCCAACCATGTCTTAATGGACCTTGGTTTACAAACCAAGACGTTTTTTCTTCTTCCAAAGCACAAGTGCACTGGGGCACAGTCATGCTAGAATAGAAAAGGTTCTTCCCCAAATTGTGTCCACAAAGTTGGAAGTATGGCGTTGTTCAAAATGTCTTGGCATGCTGGAGCATTAAGATTGCCCTTCACTGGAAGTAATGGGCCTAGCCCAAACCCTGAAAAACAGGGTGTCCCAGTACTTTTGTCCATATGGGGTATGCTTTCCCTGTCGATCAGTGCAAGGCTACATGTCCTGCAGGGATTGAGGGGCTAATGCATAATGTAAGAACACTGCATCCATCAAGAGGAAAAAAATAAATCTACATATTTCTTAAAGACAGAAGGCCAGAGTCATTAACCATAAAATAAGGCAATAAAATCAATATATAGAAATATATCAAATTACATATATATAGAGGCAGTAATACCAGACATGTCCCAACAGGTACTTGTTGTATTGCTTAAGAAAGACCATGCATGAAGGCTTAGAGACTGAAATGTGTGATTTAAGAATATGAATAAGATTTATTTTATTCTATAAGTATACTGTTCTTTTTTTAATCAAAACCCTTACTCACTGTATTTTTCCACATAAGAGAAACACCTTCAAACCACCAATCAATAATAAAACCAGATATCTCATGCTGTAGATTTTTAGAATACGGGCCATACCAGAAGAGAGGACTGTTTCAGGTTGACTTTCACTGCAAGTACAACTGGTGACAATGGAAGATGTTCATCTAAACATGTAATGCTTAGCAGGGTAAAACATTTGGAGAATTTTAAAAGTCACTTTCCTATTTGACAGAAAAATTACAGCAAAAGCCTATCTATAAATCTGTTCCAGAAAGAAATAACGTAAGGTGCTGATACAATGTTTGAAGAAAAGGGGAATTAATTTATCTGTTTTTGGTTTTGACAGATGAATTGAAATGTCAGCATTGGTGGTACAGAGTGATTTTTGAGTAAAGTTACAGCTTCTGGAGTCATGTGACAGGGAGTTGAAGGCAATCTGTAAATAGTAACATTCGTTAGCTGAGTAACCAGTATTATGTTTTCATCAAACTAAAGAAAATCACTTTTATTTCATATAAAATATTTGTGTGGAGAAAAAATGTGCTTGCAAGCCAAAGGTCAGGCTTAGAATAGGACTTGTTTCTGAAAGGCAGAAAGTAGTGGGGGGTAATCTAACAGTTTTATGATTACAGACAAGTAGAAAGTGTATGCCACCAAATAGTAAAAAAAAAGATAGGGAATAAAATTCCACAAAGATGCTGGCTTCCCTCTATAATTCATAAACTAGTTCATTTTAAAGATGGGATTTAAAGTACTGCTAGTACACCTGAAACTGTTATAAAATTCAGATGAAGTCATCATTTCAAGGATACTAGTCAGCACATCAACATCACTGCTTGACTTCACATTTGAAAGACATAATAATTCATACAGTTTTGGACAAAAAAGTCTGGGATGTTTTTGCATAACATCCA
Source organism: Hydrocynus forskahlii (assembly GCA_037974365.1). NCBI lineage: Eukaryota > Metazoa > Chordata > Actinopteri > Characiformes > Alestidae > Hydrocynus > Hydrocynus forskahlii. The sequence continues at coordinate 9,427,704 of JBBPCX010000135.1, read as the reverse complement.
GAACATAACCAATAATATATATTTGCTTAATAGTCTGTATATATTTCAAATAAAAAAACGTTTTCCAGCTATTGAGACATGAATCTGACAAAGACTCCTTCAGCTTTTGACTCATCTAAACTCATAAGCAATTCTGCAAGTCAAGTTTCTTCAAGTTTCTTGAGTGGAAGTGGTTATTTCAGAAACAATTTGTTCCTCTGCAACTCTTTGCAGTTTCACTAGAATAGAACCTTGTTTCGTTTGAAATGTTCAAACTTTCATTTAAAGTTCTTAAAACTTGCCATAGGTACTGTTCTCTTGTCCCATCTCCCATCAATAAGAAACATTTCTCAGATATCACAACTTCAAGTGTTATTTCACTTTCTTTATTGTCTTCATCACCTCCTTTAGTCATCCTTGAAAGTAAAATCCTATTTGTTAAGGTTACAAAAGATTTGTAAAACAACAAAATAAAAAATAAGCATCATATTAAATTCCCTGGCAAATGACTTCATAGTAAACGGTCACTAACTTTCCTTATTCCTTTATATTAAAGACATTATGTTTCCATTATTAGAATTATGAAGTGAAAAGAAAATAGCTGTGAATGAATGGAAAGTAAGCATGGACCAAAAGAAACATTAAATGGAATTAACTGGAAGGAAAAAAACTCTCTATACCCAACAACATTGACACTATAAAGACAGAGGCGGCTGTGAGTGATGTGAGTGAGGGCTTTCTGAAACCGAAATGATATTTTATTAAAAATACCTAAGGAGTGTTTAAGGAACTCTTGACACCTCATACAAATCGAAGTAAACTAAATCAGTATCAAACAGACCAGTGACAAAATGAACTTCAGATCTGTAGGTTTAGAATGGAATTTCATTAGAAGAGTAACAACAATAACAGCAGAAACAACATAAACATACTTCCCTTGCTCATCACCATATCATATAACTCATCAGTCATGTGAATATGATAAAGGTTATTTGTACAATAAAGAGTACATTTGTGTGTTTAGTGTGACTACTGTAGTGCCTGTCTAAATACTGACATGCTTTGCTTTGCTGTCTAGGATGTTGTATGGATTTCAGCTCTGCATGCTGACATTGTTTATATCAAACTGCAATGTCTCAAATTATGCAGTTTCAGTTTTTTTACTCTGAAGAGGTATTTCTGGTCCAGAAGAGCTTGGATCTTCTTTGGCCTTCTCTTTGCTTTTTTGCGGAGTTGGCCTATGAAGAAAATCAAAGAAGATCATACACCTTTCCATGAGATTGGAATGGAAATTAGAAAAGAAAAACTGAATTCTTTATTTGGGTATTACTGGTGAAACACAAAAATGAAAAGGCACTAACTTATTCCTCAGAGTCAGAACAAGTACGACGATGAGAATGATGGCTCCGATAACGCCTAAAACAACTCCCAGAATGATGCCTGCAGTTACATTAAAACCACAAAATACACACATGTGAAACGACCAGTTTGCTCCCGAATGTATTCATTTTACAGTTGTGTCTGAGAGGATAATCCAGAGTTTTACGCTAGTGCTATTACAGGTTCTGTTCATATGATCAGTCATATCAGAGGTTTTCTGTGTACACAAAAGTTACCTACCGACTGGCGTGTCTGATTCTAACTCTTCCTCCATTTCTTCACCACCAACACCTATTCAAGATGGAGACACGCATTCATTTAGGCATGGCTTTGTCCTTTAAACATGAGATAAATAAATGAACACTGCTGTATTTAACACTCACCTATTATTCCGAAACATGTGCTATTGCACCGATTCATATCCAGAAAACGGTTTCCGTTGCCCACACAGCCAGTCCAGTAAAATGTCTTGCACTTTCCATGAGCTGAATCATAGTAATAGCGCAGGTAAGTACCATAGCAGTCTCCTGGAGTCTTAGGCAGGTGGCAGGCTTTGGTTCCTGAAAAGAAAAAGAAGGTTTAATAGTGAACTTGGAAAGCACTGAATTTTCATTAACACTGAGATGCTATCATTTCTTTCACCAGCAGGTGGTAGGCTTTGCTCGCACCAGATCCTAAAATGGATCTTCATTACAATCTTGGCTCATTTTCTGTGTGTCTCAGGTGTTCACAGCAGTGACAGCAGATGAATGAAGGGCACTCACTGTCTGTGGGGTAGACAGACTCAGCTCTGGCGGAACAGTTTCTCATGCAGTGCTTCTCAGCAGTGAAGCGGTTTCCATTCCCACCTTCTCCAGAGAAGCGGAATGGATAGCACATGTCTGCAGTTCTGTTGTAGTACAAGTAGACCTGTACGTCTGAGCCTGTTCCCTCATCCTTTGGCAGATCGCAGAAAGCTACAGGTGGAGAGAGAGAGAGATAGTGGAACATTTAAAAAAATCATAGCAGATCAATAAGTCTATCATATTTATCTATATGCATCTAGCTATCTTTATCTGTATATTTTAGATATTTACAGTGGATCCTACTGACACCTCCTATACATGTATGTTATAAATAAATAAATAAATAAATAAATAAATAAATAAATAAATAAATACACATACATGTATAGGGGGTGTCCGTATGATCCACTGTCTCCCAGAGACCATAATCTGATAAAATGTACCATTCGTGGTAACATACATTCTGTATCACTCTTAGTTCACTCTAAGTTTGAACGTTGGGACACGTTATTACTTAGTGACCACAATGAACGAAAGCAAGTTGGAAAACGCTTCTATACTGTCTGTTTTCATTTTCTTCTAACTAAAGCATAGGAAAACATCAAATAAGAGGGTGTAATGTCTTGAAAGAGTAATGTTTAACTAGTTTGGAGACAGCCCACACCTAGTTTTTATTGCGGTTGTAAATTCACTAGGCAACATGAAACTCGACTCGGTTCTGGTTACGATAACATTCAGGAAGGTCATGTTATACTTCTCAGCTCAAAAGCTCCTTACTTGACACATTCATTCTGCTGTTATATTCAGATACATTTACAAAGGAAGCAAAGCAAACTCTTACCTATATCAGTTGAGTCCTAACCAACAGTGTAATGGCTTGGCCTATGTCTGGAAAAATGCCACCTAAATGTACTTTACAGACAAATCTTCATCCTTTTCACTATTTTTAAAATGCCTTCTGTTAAAAAATACCCTCTGCCTTCAGTTTTTTTTTTGTAAGACTTCTTTAGTTGGGTAAACATTGACATTTTATTATGGAAAACATATATAAAAAAATATAAAACATTTCACTTTCCTACCTATATATCATGTTACATATATAACATGTAGCCTACGTTTGAGCTTGAACACGCTCCAGTCCAGCAGTCCACCTGGTGCACTGCGAAGTTTTGTGGATTCTCTTTTGTGGCATACCTAATTCAGCTAATGAAGGACTTAATCATGAGCTAATGATGTGACACAGGTATGTGGAAAATCCACAACAGTGCTGTGTAGATGGGGAAACAGTAGTTTAAGCCTTTCCTTAGCACAATCACGTTTATGGAAGATCAGAACCTGTGGCCCTGGTTTGGGCGGGAATTGTGACACTGTAAATTGTTCAAACAACAACCTTTGTTCTCAGTGCTGTGTGGTGTCAGCATATTTAAGTGCATTCTCTTATTTAAAATGTTTTGTCTGTAGTTAATTTACTTACTTCATCTATTTTACTTTCTCCACATTTTGAACTTAAATCTAAACTGTCACTCCTTTCATTGAAAGACCCTCAAAGGCAAGGCCCATTTTTCTGAGTCAGGTGGGAGTGTCCCATATATTCATTACTGGTTCAAAGTCATATGGGATATTGTACTATCAAGTTTAATAATGAATGAATGAAGAAATTACATATAAGAACATTCCACATAAAATTATGCAACCCCAATCTGATCACCTGTTTTCATTTATGTGTTTAGCTGTCTGTCAATAAGTCAGATACTGCTCAGAAAATGTCAAATCAATGACTGAACTTTCTGAACATTGTTTCTGATCAACACTTTCCAAATACAAATAATTTGACACAAAAAATGAAGCTGTCTTTTAAAAACGTGTTAAAGAAAAGAGTCACAAACTTACATGGCTGTGCAGTCTGTCCGTTAGTAGAGTAGAATACAGCAAAAATGAACAAACATATGCTAAGATCCCTCATGGTGGTGTGATCTGTGGTGATGTAGCTGAAGTGAATGACGGTTCGTAAATTACAGTGGATGAGGGGAGGACATTGTGACCTTTGTACTTTTTTGTGATAAGAAAGATTAAACCAGCTTTAACAAATCTACTGCCGCCAAACATATTAATTTAACAGTTCTATCTGATTGGCTATTTCAGGGAATGACACTTAGGCCCACACTTTACTGTGCTCTGACAACCTTTATCATGTAACATATGTCTCTGCATGAATAGTTTGTTCTGCCCCTCCCTGTAATTACAACCACCACTTGTCATTCTGAATATTGACAAGGCCAACGGCAGCAGCGGACAAGCCTACGAGGGAACATTACGTGGTGCCAGAACTTCAGAGCTTTTACTCCTTTTGACTCCTTTTTCCTTCGAAGTTCACAGTCGAACCTTCATCTTTTAGTAATACTTTCATTCTAATCATCATACTATGTCTTAAAAATGCATGTCTCATAAACATGTCTTATTCAGATTTTTATTTCTATTTTTTCCTGTTTTGTTTTGTAAAGCCTGGGTGTATATATATATATATATATATTTATATATATATATATATATGTGTGTGTGTGTGTGTGTATAATAATAATAACAATATATTTTTATTATTATTATTATTATTTTATTAAGCATACATGATCATTGAACAAACTGAATTGAATAACTAGATTAAACAAACAGGGCAATCAATTATATTCAATATCAAGGTATCCGTTTTGTTGTTGCTCCCTCTCATCACAGCCATTTGAGCAGGGAATAAAAATGATTCCTTTGATAGAACAGCCATCCGAACAGCAGTGCAGTGAACAGATCAAGCAGATCATGTATGTCTTCATAGGAAAGCTTTTCAGATGTTTCTTCTGACTGCCTGTTTGAAGGGTGACTTTTATTCATGTTGCAGCTGCAGTTACTCTGGCTTCTCTTTTGGCAGACACCAGCAGCCCACCTGTTCTGAGTGATTAAATCTCTTTCTGCTCTTATTCCAGCCCTGTCCGAGTGGGCAAACCCCTCTGCAGTTCACACTCTCTGCACCACATTCTCCTTTCTTCGGCTGCCCGCTTTTCGTCAGAAACCTCAGTATTTTCCTCTCTTTCTTTCTTTCTTTTTTTCTTTTACATCACTTGAAAGCTCTCTCATCCCTATCCTGTAATGCTGGAGCCTATGACTAAAGTTGCTAAATAGAGTGAAATTGTATGAAACACAGTGTAGCCTGGCCCAAACGCCCACCTTCCCTGAAGTGAGCAGTCCTTGATGGGACAGCCCTTGTTTCTGCTCTCTAGGACACGGGGATGGCGAAGACCAGCAGCTCGAGCCGCTCCAGACTTTTCCGCAGCAGCACGTGCACCCCGGTCGAGTGCTCCTCCTGAAGATCTCTCCAAACTCTCCTCCTGGGTGCAGCTGTGAGTTTGTTTGTCTTGTCTGTAATCGTCTTCGTATGAAGTCACGGCTGCAGACCCGGCTCAACTCGGGCTCCGAGGAGATGTTCCGTCACTGCGGTGACGTCACGACTCGACAGAATGAACATGCCATGCTTAGTATAAAAGCCAGCTCAGATTCCACCGTTATGATTTCTCTTCGCCTGATAAGGGGAGAAGATTCTGGCCACGATGCCTTTCACCCGACTAATAATGATCCTGATAGCCTTTCCCATGTCCTCCAGTGGTAAGACATTTTTTGAATCTTTTACCAGATCTGAGTGATTTGTCAAGTGATTGTTTTTGCTCCTTTTGAAGTAATTGTTCTTACTGGTATTGTGCTGTTTTTGGGCTGTCTATCTATTGTTTTACCTGTAGGCTGGAATGATCTAATTTTGATGCTGTGAGCTGAACTAAATTCAGATTGTTCAGAGCTGGTCTGCCTTCCCCCATCCCACCTTGGGCTTCCTTAGTGTTAGACTTTCACAGAACAGGTGTAGAGGCACAAACCATAGAGACACAGGTGTATCACTTTGGGATGCAGGGACTGAGTGCTGCCGTTCAGTCTGATGCAAACAATGCAAAAGGTCCAAAGGCAGCTCGCGTGAAAGAGTGGTATGAAGTGGGGTGTAATTAAATCTTAACGGGAATCTATGTGGTACCAAACTGTTGGCAGGCATGCACAGTTGAGTGTATGAACATTTTTGTTTTTTTTCGTGTGCAGACAAGGACTTGGAAGCATCGAGTTAGAAGAGCAGTGAAAGCTGCGTGAAATTAGTGCTGCTCAGTTGGACAGTTAGACTGCAGGTGAGGGAAGCTAGAGCAACTCCAGACTAAACAGTCAGGACCTTGAGTGGGAGAGGCTTGTGAAGGAAAAGGTGTGTAGGTTAAATTGCTGAGGAGGTTTTTTATCACTTCCCGTAGTCTGGACCTTTGGTCAAGGAGCTCATATTAGAAATATAATTGTTGCTTTTGGCAATTAAGGAAATTGTTCAGCTCTGCATTTTTAAAACAACCTGAATGCTGAACATTGTTGTCTGCAATTTTTTTCAAGAGAGGCTGAGGCAGATTGTGTGCATTTTAAGCAAAATATCATTCTACCTTTATGAGGTGTTGGCATTTTTGAGAACTGAATTAGAGTGGATGGACGGTTTCCCTGGACTCAGAATAAGCATTCTCTACGGATACCCAATAATCTCTCTGTGGGGAAGACTGGGTGTCAGACACACAGCTTGCGAGCAGAGCTGACTGAAATAGGTTGGCACTGACCAGAGGAGCAGACTGAAGCCAGAAAGGGAGCTGCGGTACTGGAATGCATTATTTGGGCTGATTTAGGACACTGCATGAGTCAGCCCAAACGAGCAGAAAGATCTCAGAAATAATGAAAACCCTGTTAAAAGAATGTCAACTTTCCAAGAACATTTTCTCAGTTAGTAGGCAGTTTTCAGGTCCAAACTGTTTCATTGACTTTGTTTACTGACTGTATGCGTTTCTCGTTCTCTTTCAGGTGGAAAGTGGACATACAATGGTAAGTGGATTGTTATAAGGCTTGTTGTCTTTTCATGTGATTTTGTTGCAAATTATTGCTGAGAATAACTGTACATTTTACAGTACTTCACTTGAGTTGAGTACAGTTATAAGAGAACGGTGGTCTACTTTGTACCATGCAGGGCAAATACAGTGGTCACTCTCTCTCGCTCTGTTCAGCACAAAAGGTCACTTGGTCAGTGGTAGAGCAGAGGGGCAGAATATAGGGTCAAAAGATGAGAAAACATCTGCTGAGTTTCCTCTCTCTTCGCTGGCCCCACTTCACCCAAAGACTTGACATTGAGCACCCCTTACTGAAAATGTGAAATTATTTTACTGAACCTAAAGCGTCACCATACGAATGAACACAAATTTGGCTTTTTGTACATTATGTTAATAAGAAGGTACTCATAAACATAGCATTCTTACTCATTCTGTCATTGATGTAATTTCCTGGTTAACTACTTGCCACTTTACTGACTTGGTCCATGGTCCTCTGCATCAGGCCTTTTATAGGAAAGACGTTTACTGTTATCTCTAGCAGTGCCAATATATCATGCCAATGTGGACGCTCACACTATTTTGGTAGCACTAATTTGGCAGCTATCAAGGAACAAGAAGCACTGGGACTACAGGGACTTCATGCTACATGATCTAACCTTTCGTTGACCCTTTAAGCCCCTAAGACATGAGCACTATCCATACCATGTTTGTCATTTCATTTCTGACCCTGACACAAGCACGCTTTCTGTACACAGGCTGCGTCAGCAACACCTCCTATGTTACGCTGTGCCTATGAATGTTGCCAAGCCATCATTTTTATAAATTAAGCCAGGGCAGCAAATTTAGAAACTGATTTAGATAGCCGAAGTGACATCTTGTAATTTTCTTGCTAAATTATGTTTTACATTTTAGCTCCATCAAGAATACAGTCTTAACTGAATTATAATGCTCAGTGGGCACATATATAAGAGGAAACCGTGCAAATGAAATAGAAATGAAACGCTACAATATATTCTCTGCTTACTCATAGTTAAGGATAAGCATAGTCTGAATGATTTGTGTTGATACTGGTGCAGTAGTTCCCAGAGTTTGTCCTGTTTGAGGTCAGAATAACTCTCCAGAAGCCACACTTGATTTTATTTTGAGAAATGTATTGTTCCCATGACTGTTTGGCTTATTCTCATTTACTTGCTCTTATATTGTTATTATACCTTAAAATACTCTGGTGCTGCCTGACTATTGCACACTCTTCAAATTTAAACACTGAAGTTTACTCCCCTTGTTTTAATTGGGCTTTAATTGAGTACTGCATTCAGCACACAATTTCAATTGTTAGACTGGTAATTAACTCCATATGAGAATAGTTTATGAGGGAGGGGTTTTTTTGGCTCGATATTTAGTACACACACATATCACAACGTGACTTTTCCCAGTATCGTTTATCATTTATTCCTAGCATAGAGTGTGTATGAGTTCCCAGAGCCGTGCTACTGATATGAGGTCCAGCGCAGCTTCCCTAAAAGACACACTGGGGGGGGATCATCTCTCTCATCAAGCTAAGCTGAGCTGAGTGGTCCTCTCTGACTGTTCGCCCCGAGGCCTCTTTGGCGTTCTCTGCTGACTCCAGATGAGTCAAAGCCTCTTTTCTCGCATGCTTGGGGGTCAAATAAAATTTCACTGCCCAGAGACTTTTGAAAAGCAAGTCTACAGAAAACACGCAAGTAGCTTGTGGCTTCATAAACTTGAGCTAATTAAACTGCTAAATCAGTCACTTTGTTCATATTGACCTAATGACTAAGATTTAACTGGGGATTTTACCGGCAACACAGTATGCTTTAATAAAACTTTTTTTTGAGCTCTAAGACTGCTATATATTTGTTATAGTCCTGGTCTTTCAAGCTGCTGACATAATGCTACACATTTAGACCGAGGAGCTGCCTACGATTCTGCTTATGCGTAGGAATCGCAGAATTCATGACACCATGACTATGTAGTGGAGTGCCATTCACTATGAGCAGCGCTGTCTCTCTGTGCCAAAGGGCAATAAGCCATGAAGCTGACCCCAATTAAAATGGCAAATACACTAGACGGAGAGTAATTAAGACCAAAGAGAACGTGTTGCTTTAACTGTGATTGTTTTGCTCCCCGTTAACTGGCTGACCTTCCTTCCATGGTCTAATGATCAGACCTATTTGCGCCTCATGGTCTCCTGCTTCTCTTCTAATTTCTCTGCTGACTTTACAAGATCCCTTTTTATCGTCTAGTTTCGAAATTGTTTGCTTTTTAGAAAATTACCAACTAATAGCAACTAAAAACAACTAATACCAACTAAAAACAATACAATTCTGTAACTTCCAGGCCACTTTTACTGCTACAGCTATGGCAGTGAGACCTGTGTCTGCTTTTTAATAGAAGCCATTCAAAAAGAACAGATGCCATTCAAAAAGTCTGTAAAGGGAGAATGTGTGCTTTGCCCTCACTGCAAAGCTCACATAGCCATTTTCTTCAGATTCGGACTGAGTAAGCATAGCATTATGTAACATAGGAGAAGTCTTCATAATTGGCACGTTGGAAGCACATATTGAACTGGTTTCGTTCTTTTCTCTAATTTATTGTCTAAAATAATTTTGCTATAAGTATCTTAAATGCATCCAAGGGCTTCTTCAGGCTTGGGCATGTGGGGCAACAGCCTGAATGTTTTATGAATATGCCTGGATTTCAAAAGTAATAATAAAAATATCAAATGTCCCCAAATATAATAATGTCATTCCAATCATCATTGACGCCGCTGCTTTCATTGAGATCTGACGAGACACATCCCCCCTAACCCCTCCTGCTCCCTAACTGAAACTATAGGCCCAGTTGTTACTATATTGCCAATGACTGCATCAGTGTATGAGAAGTTTTGTGGTATTGGTTCTCCTGGTAGGGAAATGCATGGGCCTAAAAAAAGATGACCATTACCACTTAGACAGACAAAATGGTTTGTCCTGCATTACGTGGCTCTTTTTTTGGGTAAACATTGAATTACACAAGCCTCTCATTTGGACAGCCAGCTTGATCTCCCTCTGCCACATGACTAACTACAGTTTACTGACACTGGCTGCTTGAGAACTAATGCTGATAGAATTTGTTTCTCAAGGTGTCTTCCATATAATCACATGTTGGATCAACATGACTTTGTTACTTGAAGCCACGTAACGCTCATCTCTTTTTAGAATAATACTTTTCTACACAAGACTGTTTCATGTGCACACTCTCAGTAGACTGGATGAAACATCTGTGGACTGCCTGAGAAGCATACACGAGAAAACACATGCAGTTTTTTGGGAACTGGCCTTGTTCTGAGGGCACTCCTTCTGCAGGGCGGCATACTGTAAACATTTGTATGAACAGGCGCCTTGAGCTTCATCCAAGAAGTAGTTATGGGTAAAAAAAAAACCAACAAAAAACATTCAAAAGTTCAGCTAAGACAGAGTTCAAAAGGACAGCGTTTTAGAAAGAGTGCACAGTCAGAGTAGCTGACTAAATTTGTTCATTTAAAATTTAGATCAGATAGAAGTAATGCATTCTGACAAAGGGTGAGTATTATTTTGGTTGATTGTCTTTGGTTTTAGGGCCTAATGGAGAGCACCACTGGCCCAAGCACTTCCCATACTGTGGAGGGGCGTTCCAGTCTCCCATAAACTTCCAGCCAGAGATGCTGAGATATGATCCAAACCTGCACGCCGTCCAGCTCCAGAACTACAACCTGTCCAGCAGTGAGCAGCTCACTTTCAGCAACAATGGCCACTCTGGTGAGAGCCATTTGTTTTTAACACATCTCACTGTGTTACTCGAATTATCTCGCGTTCTTTATAAACCTCATAAGGTAATACTTTATTTTCTCTCACTTTCATGCTAAACGTGCTCACCTGTAAAATAACTGCCCAGATTCCTTGACCGCAGAGACAGAAAAGCTAATGGATTAACTGATGGTAAACTAATGGGCACACGTGTATTAGCCACAATGCCTAAAACTGTCTTTCTTCCCAAGGCTAATTTCTAGCTGAACATGGAGAAAATGACAGGAGGATCTTTTTTGCATGTGGACCACAGCAATTTTCTGTAATCACCCGCTTATTACAATAGCCGTCCATGTACGCAAAAGCAACAGCCAGATCATATTTTGGGCTAGTAAAGTATGGAGCGTTCTTAGCTGTGACTCATGCTACAGGTAATCTGTTAAACAACAAAGCTCATGCCACCCCTCTTAAGCGCCCCAGTTGCGTTTTCAGTCGTGATTCAAATGTAAAACGTAATATTAACCTTGACCTTAAAGAAAATACGCAGTACCACAGATGATATCTTTCTCTAACATCTATTTTATGGAAATTTACTTTGCAAATTGCTTTTGCCTGTCTGCGGCCATAGACGTCTTTTTGAACATAGACACGTTTTGCTCAGCCACAGACATAACTGTGCCTGTGCGTACATGACGCAGAATGACAGACCTGCGGGTGTTCAGCACATTGTGCCTTGCCTCAGCACTGCCTCTTCTGATAGGTGTGATCTTGGAGTAGACGGACACTTCTGCTTGGTTTGCCAGGTGAGGTCCTAAGTGTGTGCCGCTGACGATGAGAACTTTGTGCCTCAGGGATGCTGATGAAGCACCGCTGGTTGTTCTGACAGCTGCATGGCTGACACTGATCTCAGAGCAGCTCTGTGGCTTCGGTTGCTGGTGGTATTTTGAGAGGGCAGAGGCACACTGAGGTCTATCGTAAGCAGACGCACGGGATTTGGGGAGGGTCAGGGTAACAGTACAAGGGATACGGCTGCAAATGATCATCTTGAATGGTCTACTCCAGTTAAGTATCTAAGAGTCTATTTACTTAAACCTTTCCTCAGTATGTGCAAAGATAGTCTAACACTTGCATTTGCAGACACATTTATGCTGCTTCTTTGCTTTTTTCTTCACAGGGTTTACATAACCCAATTATCTATTTTTGGAGCTTGAAAATTACCAACAAAAGAAAATAGGGAGAAAAAACATAAGCTGTTAAGAATAACTGCCATGTTACTGCTTTTACTGTTGTACTGTAGTTGTGCATACTTTTTGGCAGAAGCCTCTGAGAAAGAAAGGAGGCCTGTAAAGTGGGGTGTTAGCAACGCCAACCCTGTGAACCAAGTCTCTGCACATAATACTACATTGCGCTTAAGTCCTTTCAGTTCAGTGTTATATCATCCATTTAAATGTGATCCATTTGAAAATGATGCTCTGTGTTCTATGCTCTGCTAAAATGTGGACGGAGATGTGTGAACACAGAAAATGATTTAGTCTTCTGTCACCATGGATGCTACTTAGGCTTGCCATCTCAAGCCTGGACTATTGCAACTCACTGCTGGTTGATCTTACTAGATGTACCATTAAGTCCTTGCATCTGATCCAGACCTGACTTGTCTTCAACCGCATCATTCCACTCCTGCAGTCTTTTAAACTCTGCTTCATGCCTAGAAGCCCTGAAATGGACCAGCATCTCCTCCACACCATAACTCAACTCGACGGGAACTGCTGCCATCCCTCAGGACACTTCTGGAAGACAAGCATCAATACCCTTCTCTATACTTGAGCTCAGATGGTGGAAACAATGAGCACTTCAATAATGTTTTGAACTATCACAAAATGCAAGAAATCTCTGCATCTATGAATTTAGGTATCAGTGTTTCCTGAAGGGTCTTGTCTTAAGGACATCTTTAAACTCTTTCCAGTAAAATCTCTCCAGGAAATAAACATATATTATATAGTAGACGGCACACTTCTCACAGTGACACAAATGTCAGTGCAAAAGGGTTTCATTTCATCTTGCCATTTGTGGGGTTTGTGTTCACAGTGCAGTTGTCCCTGCCATCCCACCTGCACCTCTCTGGTCTGCCGTATCGCTACTCAGCAGCTCAGCTTCACTTCCACTGGGGTTCTCCTAATGTACTGGCTGGTTCTGAACACACTGTCAATGGCAAACAGTTTGCTGCTGAGGTGAGACACACACACACACACACACACACACACACACACACACACATACACACACGCACACACACAAACACACAATCATACACACACAACAGAATGGAATAAGATTTTTGTTGACATTTTGGTAGGTACTTTGACAAGTGGTTGTATGAGTCAGTTTTCCGATTTTGCCAGCAAAAACTATTTTTTCTTCGAATTGAATTTCAGAATGTTGGCATACATTAGTGGCATACACCCTAAGGGCAGAAAAAAGATTATGGCACATTTAGACTTCGTATTTGACTGCTCATTTGGTGTCTGGTCTTGTGGCTTGGATTCCATCACAACCCATCCTTACACTTCACCAGCAGTCTATGTAACATTCTGATTTTAGGCTCAGGGCAATTTAGGACTGAGGAAACAGGCACTTGCATGTCTGTATCTCTGAGACCAAATGTTTGTGATATACAATTTGATGTACTGTGTTATTGTCAAGAATTATTCTGAGCTGCACTTCAGATGCCACTTAAAATCATGTTCTGTGGTCGGACAACAATTCATAACACTTTTTGAGTGTTTTATTAGATTGAGACTTGTCACTAAATATAACCGGACATATTTGAAAACCTCACCAGCAGTGCTAAACTGTTATTAACCAAACAAATAACAGGAAAGTGAAGGGAGGTCTTTGTGCGCCATAAAGTGTGTTCATTTGACCAAACTACGATAATATCTGAGAATATGAAGTCTCAGTATTGCAAAAAGCAATGACAAGCAGATGTAGTGTTTTCTTGTTCAGCTTACTTGATAAGGATTTTGTGGCATTAAATGCTTTGTAGCTTAATCAAAGCTTAAACATGTCTGAGAGGGCATCCAAGCTGGAGGGTTTGTGACTCAGACTGATTGGCTTTGTGACAGTGGTCAGCAAAGTAATTCTAACAATTCTGCCTAGTATGGAATTAGGCTCAATCAATATTAGAAGTCGATTTTCATTATTAACAATCTGCTTCCATATTGTCACTGTAGCATAAAAGGAACAGACCCTACTGTACCAGAATGTAAAGGCTTGGATGACTGTCCTCGACCACAGTTTGCAATTCTGAAAGGGCTATGGGTCCTTGAGAAGGACAAAAGAAGCAGTAGAGGTGCGTGACTGGATGGTGAAGGGCCCAATGTCTTGCTTCTCAGGCAAAAGAAGGGGCATCCCGTGGTTTGATGTTCCTTTCACTCCAGAAACACTAAAAACATTTCTTCCCTCTTTTTTCTCCCTGGCTTCCTGACCACAGCTTCTGTCAGAGTAGCTCTTGAAGGCATTCTGAATTGAAAGTGGAGAATGATGTTGAAATGAGCACTTCCCTGAAGTAGTGAAATTGTCCCCCATTTTCCCATGGCCCACACCCAGTTTATAAATACCTTTTCCAGTGCATGGTTATGTGTTTGCATCAAAGAATCTGTCTTGCCTGACACAATCCCTATACAACCTTTAGAAGCATGTTTTTTTTCTGCTTTTGGGGCCAGTAATCCATCGTTTTACAATGCTGGTCAGGAATTTGGAAGGTTCCTTTGTTTCTTCATGGGTCCTGCCCATTGTCTATGTTGGGCTCTGCTCTCTGCCTGTTGTGGTAAATGAGGCACAAATGACAAGTCCACAACTTTTCTTCTCCTTGTGGCAAAATAACACCTGCTTCTTTTAGGTCAGTTATCACCCACACATCAGCAAGCCCAAAAAGAAGACAATCCATGAAGGTTCAAAGAAAAAAAATACAAAAGCAATGACATATATATTGAACACATGCATTGTGTTGGTCTAAATGAAGAGTAACAGGAAAATGTAAGGTGATGTCATCCCTCTTTAACCTTGCTTCCTTGGCTTTCTTAGATGCATATTGTACATTTTAATTCTGGCAAGTATCCTAACATCTCCATGGCACTGGACAAGTCTGATGGTCTTGCTGTGTTGGGTGTTTTCGTTGAGGTGAGCTGACTTTTTTAAATCCCAAAATCAATGTCATTGGAGCAAAATGACCTAAGTGGTAACTTTACAGGAGAAGGACAAGAAGTATTAAATTAAAAAAATACATTTAAAATATTTTTTGTCATGGAATTAACACAGCGCATAGGTTTATGATGTACAAAAAATGGAAAAACTAAAAGTTTTGATATGCCTGTAGCACAATTTGTACCTTGGACAACCCATGACTTTACCCCCTACCCATCCAAATTATTTTCAAATAAGTCACAAATTAAGCTTTCAAAATATAACTATGTATTATTGTGTGGACATATATATTTTTGGATTAATATTTTTGTATGTAGATGGAATTTGGATTAGATTTAAAGTCCGGGTGAGTATTCTGTACCGTATCTTAATGTTTCTTTGAAATGTAGGTGGGCGAGTTTAATCCTGCTTTTGAACAGTTCTTCAGATATGTCAATGGCATTAAGTACAGAGGTATGGTTGCTTTTTTAATCTCAGTAAGCTGCAGTAATCACTGTTGTATATTGTATATAATTGTATATTTTTGTGCAGAGTCACTTTTTTTCTCTACTATAATGTGATAGACCAAAAAGTACAGGTGCCAGCATTCAATATTCGGGAGCTGCTGCCAGTGCGTCTGGATGAGTACTACCGCTATGATGGGTCTCTCACCACACCGCCCTGCTACCCAAGTGTGCTATGGACAGTGTTTAGACAACCTGTAACAATTTCTCTCAAACAGGTACATTCCAGCACTATCCATCATATTAGTACTTGAAAGGCTGTTTTAGTATAATAGCTTGTTTAATCTTTATTCCTTTAAAGAAATACTTCAGTATTTTAGACCTAATCTACAATACTGATCAGCCTCATCTGTAGCAAGTGGTTTATTAACTCAAAAAAGCAAATGCAGAACAGAAAACAGAAAAAAAGCAGAAGAGAACTAACTTCAAATATAAAAGTCAACTTCTATTATAAATGTGGTTTGTTTTTTTCCATTCTTTTACTAAGAACAGGAAAATTGTTGAAAGAGTTGTCTTGGGTGAGTAATTGTGTTTTACAGATAGAGATTAGGTTGAATAAAAGGTTTGGTGTCCAAATTTAGCTTCTTTAGTGCTGGAGATATGAGGCTAATGTTCCTAACAATCGCTATCACTAAGTCATTAATGGTGATTGGTGGCACTAGGTGAAAGCATTAAAGGCAGAGAAAGAATTTCACATTGTTTACACTGTGTGCTGTGCTGTGGTGTGTTCACAGGTGACTATGAAGGGTCACTTTACTTTAATTTACTTTCAATCACCCAAAAAGCCCTAATCGTTTTTAAAAAATACATTACCAGTGTATATAAATAGCACATTATCTTACACGAAATGCCATTCAATGTGTTTTACAGAAATAGAATACAAAATAAATAGAATAAAATAGCTGAAGAAGTAAAAAAAAGAATGCGTCAAAAATTGAAAATGCAATAGATGTGCAAATGTTTAAAGGAACGCAGAGGAGAATAGTTCAGCTTGTTCAAACCGCATCCACAGCTTTGCTAAGGCCTTACAGACTTGTGGATGGGGTTTAGGACTCTGTCCTCTAATTTGTAACTGCTTAGTGAATAGCAGCCCTGGTGTTGGTTGGAATGGCTCCTTGAACTTGTGATGTTTGGTTTCTGGTTCACAGTAAGTCATATCGTGTCTTAAAACACACTTACAAGTCTGTTCCACCTTAATAAAAGTCTGGATGTGGTTTCAGCAGGCTGAGAGACATTTTGGTGATTTTGCAGAAAGGATTTGGCCTTTTTAGGTTCTAGTGTTTGTAGCTCTAAACTAAAGAAGCACCATTTTGACACTAGAATATCTTTGGGGGTTAACTATATCTAGTGTGAAGGGAAAAGTATATACATTTTATTGCTTGTTGAACTATTTTTTTTAAGTCTATAATCAAGAACTGACAAAGGATACCACAAATGCTCTAATGATTGTTCTGTTATGTGCCAGTAAATCCACATTTTATGTTTTAGTGCCATCCCTAAGTGGTAGTATTTTCTGAAAGCAATTGCTTTTGCTGCCCCAAAAACTGACCTGTCTGTTGCAGTGGGTCTTTATCAAGGCTTTAAATGGAAAGCTGTAAGTATTGTAGCTCTTTTTATACATGCAGAATCTTTTAAGACGCTTGCAAACGAACTAGGTAGAACGGGGCCAAGACTAGAGGCTATGAAACCATGTGAACCGTCTCAGTGTAATGCTATGTTTCTGTTCCTGCTGTGTGTTTCCAGTACAAGGCATTAGCTACTGCTCTGTTCTCCTCACATGCTCAAGAGTCTGCCCCTGTGCCTATGCTTGGTAACTACCGTAAGCCACAGCTAATGGACAACAGAGTGGTGCTGGTGTCCTTCCAGGAGGGTAAGTACTACATGACAGGCGCGCTATGCTTGGGAAGCTTATGGTCATTTCTCACCTTCTTTGATGCAGTGATGCTGCATGGGCTTTGATGAAAGATGGGCTCTTACAATGGTTTTCGCTTGCTTACTGCTTATGGAATATTATGTATCCAAGCATCTATGACCTTTTTAAGTTGTAACTATTGTACAATGCCATCAAACCCTCCTATGAATGTAAATCTGCTTTTCAACCCCTGGTTTTAGAAAGTGGTTGAAACAACCATGAAAGTTTCTTCTAAATGCCATAGACTGCAAATTTTAATCAGCCAACATAGCTTGCTTCCGTCTATTGCTTATGGGTCCTTCTACATCTACTTTTCCAAGTTGCATGAATATGCCAACTTAGAAAAAAGACGCCTGACTCTCAGTGCTCTTGCTTACCCAACATGAGGCGCATGGCTCAAAGTAAGCTTTCACACTCATTGCTGCAGAGACTGAACATCTTAACAACCTGTGTCTGGTACAGGCTGGGGGATGCATGGTACTTTTTCAGTGGCAACTCCAATGCAGAGGAAGCTGGTCATCCAACAGCTGCTGAATGGAGACCTTGCAGACCTCGCAGATGAAGGACTCCATCACCTTTTGTCAAAGATCAAACGCAAGCCTTGGGCGCCTAAGAAGTGGAAGAACAATCTGAGCCACCATAAAAAGCAGGAAAACAAGGTTTACGGAAATGATCCCTCAGCCTTGAAGAACACTTACGCAAGCCCCTATATGGGAAAGCTCAGCATAAATGAAGATGAACTATGTTTTATGTCCCTGGAAAATAATGTATCTCTTCAGCTTAGTAAACATCATAAAAATGGGGAGATGGTTCACGCTCTGAGAAAAGCTGTATTTCCAGAGCTAAACATGAGAAGCTACTTACACTGCAGATCCGATTTGGACATGCAAACCATCAGATGTCTTCTCCGTACCAGGCCTACAGACGAGGCAGCCGAGTTGGAGCAGACCCTGACCAAAGCCACCAACAAGGAAAGAGAACGAGCCATAACAAAGCACCACAGTCCAGCACTGACCAAGCTGGCAGAGCAGCCCAGAACTACCGCTCTGAAAAATACTTACAACATGATCCCCACTATTCAAAAACGTCGGCCCATAGAGTTTGAAGATTAGAACCCAACTAAGGACAAAAATAATGCTTGCCGAGGAAATTGCAGCATTAACAAAAAAAAATCTTGGTTCCATTGTGATGCATCAATTCACATAATTTCTTTCAATCCGTGTTTTTTAACCATATTAGTAGTAGTAGTTAGTTATGCTGTTAGTTAGTGATGCTGACACATTTTTCCTTCGCAGTACTTAGACAGAGGTAATAACTAAATTCATTTATGTAGCAAAAGACGCACATTAATATTATATTTATACTATGCAAGGACACTTTTGGCACTTCAGAAAAATCTTGCAACAGAGACAGGGAATATACTGGGCACTATTAGTAATGGGCAGATTTCTTCAGAAATTCCTGGACCTCCCACTGCCAGTATCCTACCCAAAGATAGTCTTGACAAAGAGCAGCTGTTCTAAACATTAGCATACATTCCTTCTTAGCCAAAGTATTTAAATGTTATATACGACTCAGAGTATAGTCTTTGCTGGCAAGGAAATATTTTTGCGGTTTATTGGGCAGATTTTGCTTCTATGTGACAGTAATTATATAGTAAAGCGGTTCTATTTGTTCATGATGGTAAAAGGCAGCTAAAGATGAAAAACATGGTGCTGTAGCATTTAAACATTCTTGTGTTTTATAGCTGTACGTGACTGAGAGTATAGACCAAAGGAAAAGCTCTATAGTGCTAATCTTTGTGGATTAACAGATTTTTATGTGATGTGTCTGGATCATGAACTGTAAAATAAAGGCATTACATAACACATCAAAAGTGTTGCTTTTTGCCAATGGTCTGGAACTTTTTTTTTTCCACAATACATTTTAGGTTAGTGCCAACTTTCTTACTTGTGAAGTACATGAGCATCTTTTGGAATATAACCCACTGTGAGTGTTATGTACATTTTTACACAACGAAAGCCATTGCTCTTGATATTTTCCTGTGCGTTAGATTTTTTTCTTCTTAAGATACTGTTGGCAATTCTCCAATCCCATTTTATTCTGTTCTTTCAAATGAACACTCTCATCTCTCACACTTAAATTGCTCTTCTTTCCTTTCTTCTCTTTCTTGTCTTCACTAAGGTGACTTCACTTGGCTGAGCTGGGGTATGTTGTATGTTGCAATGCCAGCAAGTTGTGTCTTCTGTGTATGTGTGCATGAGTGTGTGTGTGTGTGTGTGTGTGTGTGTGTGTGTGTGTGTCTGCAACACTGCTCTTTCACCTCTGGCTAACTGGCCTGACAGTGAAATGTAAGTCCTGTTCCGTTGTGTATGAATAAGAGGCAGCCCAGTGACATGTGGCCAGTAAACTGCGTCAGAGAGTCTTTCTCTGGTGATGCTGCGGTTGCTGATGATGTAAGATTCAACATACAGCCAAAGCATGTTAGTGTAGCTGTTAGTAATTTTAGACTTCATGCTGTGTACGCAAAATCTCGTTACTTCATTTAGTTGTAATAGGCTCAGTGGCTTTGTGTTTGTCTTGCCTCGTGTCATGATGAAATCCATGGCTGTGTTAAAATCATAACAAGTGATATTTGATGAATGTTTATCTGGAACACGGCTGCCTCTGAAAGGATAATGATGACACTAATCATTTCCAAATAACATATTTTTGTTGATTTAAAGATTACAAATGTGAGGTCAGTAGTGTACCAGCTATTGTTCAGCTAAGCCTTCTTAAAGACATAGTGATTTTTAAAGCTGTGTTGTTTACATCAACATGCAGACTGCAATGTGTTACAGTTACACTTAAATGGTGTCTGCTTTTTTGTCTGTCGACTTCAAATAGTTTGTCTTACAAATTTAAGACTTGGGGCACATTTGGTGCATGTTTGTTATGTTTTCACTCACACCTGGTTTTTGTGTTTTGGTGAGAGAAAAAAACACATATTCCATTTGTTTTTATATTGATCAAACTTTATTTTGATAGTCCCTTATAGATTATCTACACAGGCTTTAATTTTTTAGCAAACTATCTGGCAAAAATCAGTGGATTATCAGGATCAATAGGATTAGGTTTAGGATTAGGACTATGTTTGAGGTTGGGGTCTGGATTGAGTTTAGGGTTAGATTAAATAGAACATATTACATTCAGCCTAAAGTTGAGTTGCACTCTCTAGGTATTGATGAATATTATTTAAAGGCAAGGTTTGCAGGTACAAAGAATGTACAGTGGACCATCGAAATAAAGAGCTACGTGTTCATTTGGATGCATTAAACTGCATTTGGGTAAATTTAATGGATCAGTACATTAAAGGAATAGCTTGTTGAAAGCAGTTTGTTTTCCCACTTGGCACAAATGTCATCCCTGATGTACAACATGCTTAGGAGATCAAAGTTTGCTTCTTTAGTTTGGAAAAGGAGCTACAGGGCTAATGTTGCTAATAAACACTAGATTTTTTTTTGTCATGAATACATGCTCAAAACTTCTCTCAACCCATTAAAATCCTAAAATCTAAACTAGTGCAGACTTGTAGATGTGGTCAGGATCAGTTTTCTCCAGCCCCAGTGTTGTCTGAAATGGTGATTCTCTCATTTTTGTAGCTCATAGTACTGGTTTAGGAGGTGGAAATTGCTTCCACAAGTCTGTGCCACCTTCATGAAAAGCTGGATGCGGTTTGAGTAGGTTGAGAGTTTTGGGCGGGGGCATTTTTACAAACACAGTTCGGTTGACTACGGACTTTTAGTGTTTGTTAGCAATGCTAAACCAACTAAATGACCACCAAAACTAACTTATAACACTTTGGAGTCTACAAAAGCATGACTGACCCTGTTTGCACTGTATTATTGTGTGTCTTGCAAATAAATATATGTATGTGTGTGTGTTTATCTGTGTCTGTGTCTGTGTGTCTGTGAGTGTATTTATAAAATTAATGAGTTAATTATGAATGCTTATAAACACATGTGTCAGATTTGGAAACCTTCATACACCCTATATTTAAAAACTAAATATAAAAATATAAAAAATAAAATATAAAACATACACCGATCAGCCATAACATTAAACCACTAAATAAACTGATTAAATAACATTGATTAAATAACACTGATTATCTCATTACAGTGGCACCCTCTAAGGGGTGGGATATGTTGGGCAGCAAGTGCACAGTCTGTTCTTGAAGTTGATGAGCTGGAAGCAGATAAAACCTGAGGATCTGAGCGACTTTGAAAAGGCCCAAATTGTCATGCTGGAAAACTGGGTCAGAGCATCTCCAAAATTGTAGGTCTTGTTGCGTCTTCACAGTATGCAGTGGTTACCAACCAAAAGTGGTCCAAGGAAGGACAGGGTCATGTGCACCCATGGCTCACTGATGTACGTGTGGATTAAAGGCTAACATGTCTGGTCCAGTCCTACAGCAGATGAGCTACTGTAGAACGAATTACCGAAAAGAGTAATGCTGGCTGTGATAGAAATGTGTCAAAAAACAAAACGTTCCCATACTGATCCCTCTCCACTGCCAAACGTGCTTACAATGGGCACATGAGCATCAGAAGTGGACCATCAAGCAATGGAAGAATGTTGCCTGGTCTGATGAATCACATTTTCTTTTACTTCATGTGGAGAGCCAGGTGCATGTGAGTCTCTTACCTGGGAAAGAGATGGCACCGAAATGCACTATGGAAGGAAGGCAAGCCAGATGAAGCTGTGTGATGCTCTGGGTAATGTTCTGTTGGGACACTTTGGGTCCTGGCATTCATGTGGATGTTACTTTGACATGTATCACCAATCTGAACATTGTTTCAGATCAAGTACACACCTGGCAGCAATATACCCTAATGGCAGTAGCTTCTTTCAGCAAGACAGTGCGGCCTGCCACACTTAAAAAAATGTTCAGGAGTGGTTTGAGGAGCTTGAAAAATTACCCAGATCTCAGTATGATCAAGCGTCTGTGGGATGTGCTAGACAAAGTAGTCCATGGAGGCCCCCACCTTGCAACTTACAAGATTTAAAGGATCTGCTACTAAAGACTGGGTGCCACAAACATCTTCAGAGGTCTTGTGGAGTCCAGGCCTTGATGGGTCAGTATTGCTTTTACTGCATGAGGGGGACCTGCGCAGTGTTAGGCAGCTGGTTTAAATGTTATGGTTGATCAGTAAATATTATTAGTTTTATAACATTTTGAATCTTGTATTATTGCTGCTACATTTGTAATTAATTTGTTTGAGCAAAATAACATTTCATCCTCGCATTTTATTTTATTTTATTTCACACGCGTTTTGTTTCTGTTGTTCCCATTTGCTCACACACCCCGACCGATTCATTCACGCAGTGCTGTTCTTACAGGTGGTCTGATCTCAATAGTGTTGGCCTCTGGGCTGGGGCTGCTGTTGTTCATCACACTCTGTTGTTGCTTTTTGAGAAAAAGGTAGGTGTTATAGTCATAGCACTAGGGCTCAGTGAAGTTTGGATTCACGTAAATTATAATAGTCCCTGTAGTAGTTGCAGTTTTGATAAAATGTTTCTGTGCGGTCAAAAGCTAACTCTAGATGGACGTCCAAACTAATAAGATAAGACACGACCACCACAGGCTGCCATGTTACATCAAGTTCCCAAATCACAAAACCTCACTTTTAAACAAATGTTTCTGTGCAATCAACAGCGAACTCCAAAAGGATGTCCAAACTAATTAGATAAGACACGACCGCCACAGGCTGCCAAGTTACATCAAGTACCCAAATCACGAAACTTCACAGCTGATCAGACAGGGCCAAAAAATATCAGTGACTCATGCCTGGTTATGTAAAGCTGACACGAGCTCACTCTTTGACAAAGTTCAGTTTCAGTTAATGAAGTGGAAGCAGTGGCTCTATAATGAATAGATTTCTAATGTTTACTTTGTTATTATTCTTGATTTAGAATTTCACCCTTTTCATTGAAATTATTATTATTCATAATTTGTTATTTGTTGTTTACTACAGCAAATGTATAGTATTTTCCTGGAAGGTGCTCTACTGGGCACCTTACTTGTGAGTAGTTATCCATTTAGAGAGGAAAGATTATGGGCGTCCATCTCTGTCGTGCTGTCTTATATATGAAACAGTAAAAGAAACTGGCACGCGGTGGTCAGCATAACTGTGACTGACAGTCCCTCTCTGTCCGTCTCATAATTAAATCATACAGACCATTAACATCTCAGAGCTGTGTCAGCAACCTTCCACAGACTTTAAAAAACTAAACCCACAGGCCACTGCTGCCTAATCACTCTAGCCTTACAATTCACAAAAAACTCTTTGACATAATTTGACGTCGTATTTATTTTTACAAGGTAATAATAAAATAGAGACATTGGCACCGGAGGGCAAGGACAAGAGGTCACGCAGTGGTCTTAAGTAAGTGACGTAATCTGCAATAATAAGCATTTCATGAATTCATGTGTCAAAACTTGTTTTCAGATCAGAGACTGACCAAGAGAAGTTCACTGCCGATGGGTCTACAGAGAGGAAAGAAAAGGTCTCAAGAGTGTAACCCGTTCTTTCCTTTGCCACATCTGAAGACTTGTGCAATGAAGCATCTTCAAAATTAGGCTTTTGAAAGTAACCGTGGAGCCGAAGCCCTGAGAAGGACGGCATAAATCTTTTATGTTTGTGTTCCTGAACTTGACTTTTGGGTTTGGGGCTGGCTGGTTTCAGGCGTGTATATTTAAGTGAGGGGGGTGAAGTGTGCATGGAGCACTGTTACTTACCCAAACTGGTTTCCTCCAGCCACATTCCACTATGGACCTTGCTCTTTGGTTTATTTCTGATGGAATCCACCAGAACATGTGAATCTAGCATGAGTGTGAATGGAAAAACAATGGGTGCGTTTTTATTTCGCACAGTGTATATGCACTTCCTTTGGATTTCTGGGTTTTCTGCATTTACCACCAACAACTATTGCATGTTAGCATGGCAAGGATAGGGGTCAGTTTGAGATGTCCTTCCTCTGTGGTTTACCCAGACCATGACATCTGTGTCTCTCCATCCAGCCAGACGCGGTGGAAAAGCACAGCTGCTGTCCAAGCAGAGCACACATTACGGTTCTCTGTTGATCTAGGGTGGCCCGAGACGGGTAGTTAGGATGGTTCCACCCTGTATTTACTATTGTGCAGCTCCGCCGATTAGAATAATGAAAGGGCACCGTGCTTCATGCAAATGGGACACAATCATTCCCACTGAACGTGGCACAGAAATGGCTCATTGTTTTTGCGCCTGCATGTGGGTTGACCTTTCACCTCACTCTCCCCAACCAATCATGAGACAAACTCCCATGCTCTCCCATTGATCTTTCTATGCAGAAGCTAAACTGAACTAAATCTGCTCAGAGCGCATGTAAAAAAAAAAGAGGATACGCAGACTATTACTGTGAAAATAATACAGCTGGAAGAGTTACATAAATTTACATTCATCTGTTATGCATATTTTTCAGTAACAATGTGGCATTGAAACAATTTATATCAGTGGTTTGTTGCAGATTGTGACTGAAGTAGCAAAACTAAGCATTTAACATTGTGGGCAATGCTGAAGTGCTTTCCAGAATTTTTGGCACTCTTGCTAAAGGTGATTGAAAAGGCTTATTTAAAAAAATCACATTAGCAATTATTTCCTTGACATTATATTGCAAACAGAAAAAAATAATCTTAACTTAAACTAGCCAGTAAAAGAACACAATTCTTTTTTATCAACAGCCACAGTGAGGAGAATGGTCAGACAAGTAAAGAAAAATCTACTAAGAGTTCCAGATTTACATTAGTTTGGTAACATCTTGAGATCACCATATTTCCAAATCCTCCAAAAGATGTCACCCTCATGCCAACAAACGTTTTGGAAAGTATGACAGAAAGAAGCTTTTCTTATCTTTTCACCACAAGCAAGACTACTTGAAGTTTGCTAGATGCTACTGGAACTTTAACTAGGACAGGTTGTTGTGGTCAGATTGAAAACTGAAGAACTGAGCTCTTTACCTCTGGCATAGAGAAGAAGCTGTGGAGAAAAGCACTCAATACCAAATTGTTGAATATGGTGGAGAATTTGTGATGTGTGGGGCTGTTCCTCCTCTAAAGATCCTCTGTTGTTTGATTCCATGGCTTTATGGATTCCGGGAAGTACCAGGATATTTCAGAATCCTACTGCCTCTACCAAGAGCTTAAAACTTGGTTGTGGTTGGATCTCCCAGCAGCACTATGATCTTTTCTGTGGCATGTATACATACAGTATATATTGATAAACATATTTCACTCAATTAAATAAGGGTGCCAATAATTCTGGAGGGTAGTATAGGTGTGCCATTCGATGGGTGGCTTAGATATGCTCTGCATAGCCACATTTTCAAAATCCCACATGCATTCTCTTCAATTCAGCACTTCTAGAATTCTAGAGCTAAATATATTTGGGCCTTGGACTACTGAAGAAATGAAAGATGGTGTATTTATTCATCATTGCTGTCAAAAAAACAAAACAAACAACAAGCAAACAACATCATTTCGACATCATTTGAGCATCTGCTGTCCTTTACATCTTGTGAACATTTCATCACGAATGGACCAATAAAACACTTTTGCCTTCCCTTATATCATTACTATTTTGAAGATGCATGTTTAGCTTTGTTGTTGCTGTTATTGAGGTTTATTTTTTGTAACCTAGTGTGTACTTTAATTTATTAGTGTGATAAGTACGTTGTGAAAAGTTTCCTAAAAGACAAAGCTCTTCTCTTTGTTCTACACTATAATTATGTTTAGATTAGATATATTATACAACATTATATAGTCTTCATGAATAAAATGTTGAGTGTACTTTTTTCAAATGTAAAAACTCACCCAGTACTTGTTTCCTTATTTTCTTCCCTTTTCTTGATACACTTCAGCACCTGTATGTTATAACCTCCAGACTAGGATCTGGATTACAGTAGGCTAGCGCACAGATTACTAAAAGTCTTTGCAACAAAGATACTATAGTAGTATAGGACACATCCGAGCGTAACATCCGAGCATTGGATGAAGTGTATGAGAATGGAAGTGAGGAAAATCTGGTAGCTTCAAACTTATCTCTAAAGACATGACACTGCAAAGCTGAGGCCCTAACCAGAGGGAAGAAAACATCACAGTCAGTGATGTCCTGCTTTCAGAAAAGGAAACAATTACTAAACAAATTCAGGCAAACACTGTCCCGAAGGATTTGTAAGCAGAGTTCACACTGGGACATCATGTCATGCTTCCAGACATCGGTACGAACGTC
Organism: Hydrocynus forskahlii; assembly: GCA_037974365.1. Classification (NCBI taxonomy): domain Eukaryota; kingdom Metazoa; phylum Chordata; class Actinopteri; order Characiformes; family Alestidae; genus Hydrocynus; species Hydrocynus forskahlii. The sequence goes on along the minus strand of JBBPCX010000135.1, from coordinate 9,400,912 downwards.
ATAATGAAGTCACTTATGGTGTCTGTTCATTTTCATGTTGTTTTGAATCCCTGAACACAAGGTAGCCTGATGAGGAGTTTTTTTCTGTTCGTTCTTCTTACTGGTGTGTTGAGGTCTAAAGTGCAGCGCTGACAGCAGTTTGTCAGCTTGAAGTGTGCTCTGCTTGATATAATGTACGACTGATGTCCTTGACTTCTAAAAGTGAATGGAAATGTCACAGATGTGAGGTACGCATGCGCAGGGGATGGCTAATGGATCAACTGAACAAAGAACAGATGATTCTGACCACATGATTGAGTCCCATGTTCACTCTTATCTGACATTCTAGAACCCACTCCCCCACCCACCCCACTGGCTTCTGAAAGAGGTTTTAGATTCTAGGCCATTAGTCCACACTTAAACTATAAATAAAGACAAGTTAATGGATTGTTCATGGAGCAGCCATCAGACTCATGTAGAGGGAGGCAGGTAAGAAGATGCCTCCACCATCCAGAGATACTCCCAAAGTCAAAATCATGCCCAAAATATCAAAATCTTTGTAGAATTACTAGTTAAAAATAACTGTACCTCATCTTATTCCAAGCTTTCAGACACAGAATGTCTTTCATGCATAAAAGGTCATCTTGCAGTAATAGGAGAAGGGGAATGAACTTTTTGCTGGTATTTTACTGTTTGCCCCTCAACACAAAAAGCTGGTCACCGACCATGCTGGTGTTTACTGAGAATTTTTTCCTCTGTAAAATGAAAGACATTCTAAATCAGAAACTGTAAAGGAAAAATTACTATGGATTTGCTATTGATAATAAAGTGGGACAGAAGACGGCTGCAAGTGATTCCAGTTATTCAGTCTCATGTATTTATGATGTATTTGTCATTTTCCTTTACTTCTTTTAAGATATCAGTTCCAAATTCTAACACTTATTTATAAAAAGATACATTGCAATAAATACCAATTATGTTTTTATATTCAAGGAACTCTTTACATTTTAGTCATTCACATTCAGTTACAACTCCAACTCCTTTTTTATGTCTTCAGGTCTGTTCTGTTGACAGCAGAAGAGCTGGGAAGATTCATAATCTCATAGGTCATAGTTTCATGGGAAAATCAGCACTTGAGAATGTACTCAAGCTGGTTTTAGTCAGATCCTCGCATCCAACTAGGTAGATCCACATGGTTAAAAAATCAGTCAAGATCAAGGGACTTGCATTTCATTTTACCACTTTCTGTTTGTTTGTTATTCACTGGTGAGCCTAGAAAATCCTTCCTCATACTTTTGCTCAGTTAGAGGCTGTAGCCCATCCGCACAATCTGTGTTCACCATCCTCTGGCCCTTTATCGGTGCTCAGTTTCTGAGCACAGAGCAGCTACTGGCTGTTTTTTTTTTTTTTTGGGTGGTGGGCCACTCTCAACCCAGCAGTGATGCTATGTGTGAAAACTCATACCAGCACCACACATACTATCACTCTGTGCACCTAAAAACATCCAACCAAAAGCATCACTGTGGTGTAAAACAACCAATGATGAATCAGCGATAGTGTCTGAAAACCGTGTAGTATCAGAAGGGTTTCAGTCTGTAAAATCGTCCGAAAAATTTCAAGAGGCCTGGAAAGGCAAGGAGGTTAATCTGCGATAGCAGAGTGATGGAAAGGAGACGGTGTGCCAAAACCAAGAACCGGGTCCAAATTAATATCTTCTGAATTTAAATCCCCAACCACAGACACACTGGACTGGTAGGACATCATACATTGTCGTACCATGTATGATGGTGTATTTGACAAATAAAATCTGAATCTGAATTTGGTAGAAACACACACTTTGTGAATAGAGTGCACACAATACTATACAGTGTGTATTTCACAGTCATTTTTATTCATTATTTTTTTACTGACATAAATATAAATAAATATGTATATTTTCTTTCTGAAACAGAGTTTGAACAAAGAAGGCATCTGAGTGCTTGAAACAGTTTGGTCAATGGTGATTTATTATTTTTTAACATAGTGGATGGCTAACACTATGTGATGGCAAAGGGGGCTGCATTTTGGTGATATTGCAATCAAGGTGGAGTGATAATCCATCCTCAAATTGTCTAATTGTTCTATAAATCATAAAATGTTAATTGCAAGTCTGCACTTGGCTCACACTTTCTCAGTTACTCCCTCTCACACAGGCAAGCAGTTGAGTGCTTGAGCAGTTTTAGTGAAGTATAACTAGTGAAGTTAGTGAAGTATATTTAGTGAAGTTTAGTGAAGTATGCTAACTGATACATTCTGCAGCAAGAGAGGGACTACAGTCTGTAACTGTTCATCTATGTAAAGGTAAAGGGGCATTTGGCAGATGCCCTTATCCAGAGCGACTTTTAAGGATTAGTTACAGGTACAGTCCACCTGGAGCAACTGAGGGTTAAGTGTGTTGGACACAATGGTAGAAAGTGGGGTTCCGGACCTGCAGTTGTGGTCATCAGCTTCACAGACAAGTGTTTTAACCACTAGGTTACGACCACCACTGCCACCTGTGTCACTGTGTGGGAGCACAAGACAAGTGTTTCTGATAAAGTGACCAGTGAGTGAGTTGGGCTTGAATCATTCCATTATATGGAATATCTTATTTTGTGCAATATTCTTATCGAATATTACTACTTATGTCAGTATCATTTTTATACTACAGATCATCTTCTACATGCAATAACATACTCCTAACCACCATCTATGTTCACTGAAAAATTACTTATCTATAGGATTTATACCCAGCATTGTGTATATAGCATAGTGTATTTCATATTGAGTTTTTTTCTAAAGATTTTTACTGGATTTATTTAAACTTATATTTATATTTTTCTCGTCTCTGTGAGTGTGAGCTGAGCTTGTCCTTCACGCAGCCTCTTGCTGTGACAGCTGATGTTCCACAGCGTCCTCTGGAGGTCATTTCTCTGCACTGCAGGTTTAAAGGGCGCTTTCACTTCCGGGATGTTAGGCTCGTCCCTGCACGCCTCGGGTGTCCTGGTCATTCATTTTAACCAGTTTATTTCTTATCATGTACCACCAGCCGGTGCTGAAGAACAGGCGGACCCTTCTGGAGCGTGCAGAGAAGTTTATCTCTGATGTGTATTTCACCGACTGCAATCTGAGGGGAAGGTGTGTTTTGTTTTGCTTCCCTGCTGTTCTGAATTTCGGACCTACTGGGTGTTTTTGTCAAGTCAAGTTGGCTTTTATTGTTATCAGCCCACGTACACAGTATATGATTGAACGAAGCGTTTCTTACCGAGCCAGATGCTCGGAGAACACAAAACAATCCCAGATAACATACGACATGAAGATAAAGTAGAATGTAGTACATTGACTATGTATATATGTACGTATGCTCAGTGTAGATGTGCAAAATGTGGTTGAGTGAAAACAATGCTAATGGCCATAGCAGAGTACACAGTGGCAGTGCGTAATTATATGCTGTGTCCATAACTGGAGGGAAGGGGCTGAGGGCACTGGGGTTTATGAGGATCTGGAGTTGGGTGCCAACAGGGAGTTCAGGAGTCTGACAGCTTGGGGGAAGAAGCTGTTGCCGACAGCAGTGACTGGTCATTGTTATGCTCTAAAATATGTTAATTTCTGAAAACCTACTTATTTCAAGCACATTCATATAAAGCACATTACAGATCTGGCTTCACGTAGAGCTCCAAAAATAGTTTTTTTGTTTTCTTCCAAGGCCCTTTGCCCTTTTGCCCCCGCTATCTGCTGATGTTTATGGCTTGCCTGCTGAGCGAGATCTCAGTAAAAGTTCATTCTTTTCAGACTCTATGGAGACACTTGTCCACTTGAGTCCATCTCAGTATTCGAGACTGCAAAGCGGATCCCGTACCATGAAGCAGTCCAGCAAAACTTTCAGCCATGCAAAGTTGGTGATATGTTTGGACCCACGTAAGTTTACACTGAATGTCATTTTCTCCAAATGGGATGTGTATTCAGAATCCTATTTGACTGGTGCTTGGTGTTTATGATAGATGGTGGACTTGCTGGTTCAAAATTGTCCTGAAGATACCAGAGGCCTGGAAAGGGAAGGAGGTCCATCTGAGATGGGAGAGTGATGGAGAGGGGATGGTATGGCGAGACCAGGAACCGGTCCAGGTTAATATCCTTCAAATCGACACCCACAGACACAGTGGACTGATGCAAAAACAAACTTTGTGTATACAGTGCACACAATCATATAATATAAAATTAGATACCATAATATGTATTTCATAGACATATCATAGATTATTTAATTTTACTGTACATCATTTGTGAACACCAGCTTCCTTCTATTGTGCTGACGTGTCAGTTTGCATAAGTTGTTATATTAGTGTCCATTAGAGTTTGTTTTCCATTCTTAAACAACATCATCCTTTCCGAGATACAGCAATGTTTTTTTTTTTCTTTCTGTACAGCATTTTGCCAAAGAGAGCGTCTGACTGCTTTTATAATCATATTGAAATATAATCTATTTCTTTTTTTTTTTACATTTTATAACAAATAGGCCAATAAAAATGGTTAAAAATGGCCTCATAAATTGTTAAATATGTGTGTGGTAAAGTATTTTCCCCTCTTCAGTGAAGTTATCCTTTCAGAGCTGACTCTCTGAAAAGAATGTTTTTTTTTCTTTTCTTAACAGGGTTTGACTAAAGAGGGAGAAAAGACCAGTTACATTCTGACTGAGTGCTTAAAACCAAGTGAACCTCACAGGTTAGTTTGGTTGCTGCAATTTGTAAACTGTTGCAATACTCATAAACTCTCAATTGCTCTCTCACTCACATAAGCAGTTGTGCACATGTCCACTGTATTGTCATAATAGCTCACTTGGCCAGTTAATTTATTTTTTTCCAAGTCATTTGTGTTTAATAGCGAGAAATAAACTTGCTGACAGTGTAGATCACTTTTATTCTTTGCCATTGACAGCCTCTGATTTTTTCGTTTGTTTACTCTGACTTCATGTGTGTGTTACAGTATCACACTGTTCGTGGAAGTAGCATGCAATGGCCTGTTTGGGGCCGGACAGGGCTCTATGATAGCGGCCCCTGACCCAAGCAGAAAGTATACCCTTCAGAAGGCCGAGCTTGTCATTTTTAATCGTGAAGTGCAGGAGCTTCTTACTGACTTTGAGATGCTTGTAGACATTGTTAAGGTAGGAGACGATGCCATTTTTTTTTCTGGATCAAGGCTTCACTGATGGGCGTTCCATAATGTGAATAACTTGTATTCTTTGAACCCAGGTACTAGGTGAAGGAGAGCAGCGTGGTTATCAGGCTTTGTTCACTGTGAATGAAATGGTGAATCTGTGTGATCCAGCCAATCCCAGTTCCTTTTCTTCAGCGCGGAGCCTGGCTCAGAAGTTCTTCAGCCAGAAAAACGGGCAAAGCCAGCATGTTGTGCATGCCATGGGCCACTGCCATATTGATTCAGGTCTTACCGAAGCATTATAGATATTTAAGCTAATTGATGTGACATAGGTTTGGTTTTTTTTCAGTGTTAGTCCACCATAGTGTAACAACGCTGCTGGTTCTTAATCCTTTTCACAGCCTGGCTTTGGCCATATGAGGAGACCATCAGGAAATGTGGCCGCAGTTGGGTCACAGCGGTTCGCTTGATGGAGAAGAACCCGGAGTTTATATTTACCTGCTCCCAGGTAAGTGAATATCCAGCTCACATCTTCTGTTTGAATTTGAATGACCTCATAAATAAAATATACACACACACCTGTGATGTGTTTTTGTGCAGGCACAGCAGTTTCAGTGGGTAAAGAACTGGTATCCAGGCTTGTTCTCACAGATCCAGCACTTTGTGCAGAAAGGCCAGTTTGTTCCAGTTGGGGGCACATGGGTGGAGATGGTGATTATTTTACTTTATTGTTTTTAGTAAACCATGAGAATGTTAATAAAAGCTTCTGCAGCAAAACGTTCCATACGTTTTAATGTGTCCTCTATTTTAAGCTCTTATCATGGTATCAGACTGATGTTGCAGACATGCTTAAAATAGGACATGACGCAGTGTCTCGCTGAAATAGGATGGAAACTTGCCGTCTGGAGAGTCTATGGTCCGACAGTTTCTAGAGGGACAGAACTTCTTTAAGGCAGAGTTTGGACAATACTGCAAAGAGGTAATGTAAGTTTGCATCATTGCTTCATTTAATGGATAATTTAAGTGTTACTTTTTGCATTTGAGACTATGGAACAATGTTGGGTCCTTTTTTTTTCTTCTTCCACCACAGTTCTGGTTGCCAGACACATTTGGTTACTCTGCTCAGCTTCCTCAGATAATGCGAGGCTGTGGGATTTCTCGCTTTCTTACTCAAAAGTTAAGCTGGAACCTTGTGAACACATTTCCAGTAAGACCATCCACCGGTATCTTCCCTTGAATCTTTAAACAATGATCTGAGTTTCACTTTTGCGCATAATATTGAAACACAACAAACATCTCCCCCTCCATTAGCACCACACTTTTTTTTGGGAGGGCGTTGATGGCTCCCAGGTGATTACGCACTTCCCTCCAGGCAATTCTTATGAGATGAAAGGCAGAGTTGAGGATGTAAGTGAATATTTCCAACAAAACAGGAAACAATGTCTCCCCCTAGTGGTGAACTGGACTCATTTTCTACAGTCTTTGTCCACAGCTTATCAACACTGTCAAAAACAACAAGGACAAGGGGCGTGCAAATCACAGTGCCGTGCTGTTTGGATTTGGGGATGGAGGCGGCGGTCCCACCCAGCTCATGCTGGATCGCCTGCATCGCATGCAGGATTCAGATGGTCTCCCTAGGTTACTTTCTGTTCAGTATCCTGTGTCACCTAGTTTAGACAGTACATGGCTAGGTAGTAAATTAGTAGAAGCAGCGCAGCTCCAGTGCCAATTATTTATCACCATAAGTTACTAAATATGATTTAACATCACCGAGCTTTGTCCTGATATTTTTTTTACTTGTCAGGGTCCGTATGTCCAACCCGGATCAGCTGTTTTCTGAACTTGAGGCTGACTCAAGCCTGCTGTGTACCTGGTCTGGTGAGCTATTCCTTGAACTCCACAATGGCACCTACACCACACAGGCAAAGGTTTGTAGCCCACTATCAAAGGATTCATCATGACTCCACAAATTCTAAGAGCATGAGATTGGCTTTGTCCCATGTGACTTAAGGTGACCAAATTTAATGATCGTGTCACAGATAAAGCTGGGGAATCGTCAGTGTGAGACGTTGCTGCATGACGTTGAGGTGGCCAGTTGCCTAGCCCTGTGTCAAACTACAGACTTCTCATACCCAACTAAAGAGCTCCAGGAATTATGGAGGTTAGACCATGACTAAACAAATAAAACTGACCCAGCCTGAACTTTGGAGACTCATTGTATACTGCTTTCCTTGTAGGCTTCTTCTGCTCAACCAGTTCCATGATGTAATTCCTGGCAGTTGCATTGAGATGGTGGTAGAGGATGCGCTACAATATTATACGGGTAACCTTGGAGCCTTAAACTGTGCTTTACTGTCTGACACTCTCAGTCTAAGTATTGTAACACTGCAGGTGAAGCGTTCCCCATATTTGTTTTGGTTTCTTTTCATTCAAATGTTTAGTTTGGTTTCTTTTTCACTTCTATGCGGATAAAATCTTTTGTGTTTGTTTTAAAGCTTGTTAGACCTTTGAAGTGCGTTTTACGTGTTTGTATTATTCTAACCATGATAGTGAGTCGTGTTTAGATTTACCAGTATGGCACCTACAGCCATGGGGAAAAAATGAGACCACTTTTCCCTTTTTTTCTGTTCACTGTTCACTGTACAATTTGCGGCAGTGTGTGTGTAAAATGCACAGGTTGCTATTCTTTGATGAACTGTTGCAGTGTGAGCTGTGTAAAAAACATGAGAAATGCCTCCATATGTGTTGAGTGCAGTAGTGTTTGTTGAGCAGCTTTTCTATGTGCTGTATTCCAGCAGCTTCACTCCTGATTCAGTTTCTGATGGGATGAAACAGTCACACATGCACACACACTGCTCTTAACATCACTATTTGAATCATTGCAATTGTAAAATAATGTAAGTGTGTTGTGTAGTTTAACATTTCCAAGGTGTAATAAATTATTTATATGTATTACTTTTTAAAAATTCTCCAAACATTTTTTTGTTTGGAATTTGAATCAACTGTGACTAATAGTGTATAAAACAATAGTGACATGCACAGTTTACACAGACACGCTCCCACATATTGCAAAAACAATAACCAGGGGAAAAAAAGTCTCTTATTTTTTTCCATGGCTGTATTTTTATAACTGGTGGCAACTCTTACTGGGACCTGCGGGTGGTGCAACTATGTAAAGCTGTGCCTTGCCCTGGATAACATAAACCTACAGGTCATCCCTGTTGGCCAGTATTCTCAGTCATACATCCATGTCAGTAGTTTAAATGTCACTATATATTTCATTAGGAAGTCATGTTTTGAAAAACACAGAAGTTTTTCAAATCAGTACTAATTCATCTCTGCCTATATTATATGACCATTAGAACAAGGGTAACTGCAAGGCTGGAATTGTTGGTTAATTAACATAACAAAAATTGTCATGAAAATGTCCTTTAACTAATTTTGTCTCAAGAGATTCAAAAGACTGGGTCAGGAATGCTGCTTTCTGCCTGTAATGCACTGAGGTCAAGTCCCTGGTTGGGAGAGGGTTCCAGTACAGCAGTTTTCAACACGCTTCCCTGGGAGCGCACTGAAGTCATAGCATTGACAGAAGATGGTGCCCATGCAAAACTAGGTATTTGGAATTTAGAAAAATGACCTCTTTGTTTTTGTGATATAATCTTTATGATGACAAAGTTGCCTGTTCTGTTTAATTTTAAATGGAGGATTTGTGATTGTTGAGCATTTCTGGGTAATGAGGCTTATCAGCTCTGCACCTGCTCCTCAGCCTTGGTAAGAGCCCCCAGCGTGGGAGTTGCTCCGGTCACGGGCTCTGCTGAGCCTGTGTCACCAGTGTCTGTAACAGTGCAGGTATTGTGTTTTACATTTTCATTACAGTAACTACTGTTTTCACCTACACACCAAAGTCTTGAGTTATTGCTGTCTCAACCGCAGGCTGACGGCTCAGTCCGAATGGAGAACGGCCTGCTGCAGGCTGTCTTGGACAAAATGGGTCGTTTGGTGTCCCTGCTTTTAGTCCAGACAAACAGGTGATATCACACCGAATGACCGAATAGAAAACTGCAGAAAAGGTCATTTTTATTCTGGAGATCTTTGAGCATATTTTTATATCCTTTGGTTATAGGGAGGCCATATCTCATGGTTGTTTTGGAAATCAGTTTGTGGTGTTTGATGATGTCCCTCTGTACTGGGATGCATGGGATGTGATGGACTACCATCTCCAGACTAGGTGAGTCTATGTGTAAGGACACACCATATCTTACTAGTAGTGACAGTTGCTGTCTATTTGTTCCCAAACTGGACAGTTGTTTTCACTATGCTGTAAAAGTCACAAATGTTTCCAGGAAACCAGTAGTGGATGTAACAAGGCCTGTGGAAGTGTTGAGCTCTGGTGGGCTGCGAGGCAGTGTCACTTTTTCCTTGACAATCAGTGGAAAAAGTAGCATCACACAGGAGGTCATATTGGATGCCAGCTGCCCCTACATCAAGTTCAAAACACAAGTAAGGGCACCATGAGCCACTATAATGTAGCATATAGTTGCATTAATAGAGTTCAAAGACTTTGATTCCTTCAGGCCCATGATTAAAATAGAATTTATTTTCAGGTGGATTGGGCAGAGGCCCATAAGTTCCTGAAAGTGGAGTTTCCTGTACAGGTGCGAAATCCAAATGCCACCTATGAAATCCAGTTCGGTCACCTGCAAAGGCCTACACACAAAAATACCTCCTGGGACTGGGCTCGCTTTGAAGTAAATATATAATGTATATACATTGTCTTAACTTGGTTTAACGTGAAATATAGTTGGAAGGTGTAACTTCCAAGTGGTCGTGTTTAAGTTCAGATGTAAATCAGGGGTGTCAGATCTTACCCACGAAGTACCAGAGTGGCTGCAGATTTTCGATCAGCGGTTTGAAGACCGAGACCAAGTGGAATCAGGTGTGCCCCTGATTGTTTGGACCAAAAACCTGCAGCCACACTGGCCCTGGTGTAGATGGGCAATCTTTCCCAGCTTACATACAAATGTGTGTCAAATATATTCAAATCTACAGGTCTGGGGCCATAAATGGGCTGATCTTTCAGAGCATGGGTTTGGCGTGGCTCTTTTAAATGACTGCAAATATGGCTACTCCGTTCATCAGAATATCATGACTTTATCCTTGTAAGTTTTAGTCTCACTGGAATCACATGATCATAAAACTCCTCATTCCACAGCACACCTGTTTTATATTACCTAACTCTCCACAGACTGCGAGCCCCAAAAGCTCCTGATGCCAATGCAGATATGGGACATCATCAGTTCACATATGCAGTGATGCCACACACAGGTCAGCCCACATTCTGAATTCGCAAAAAAAAATCTGAGACCCAGCCATATACATGATGTGAAACTGTTTGCAACAGGCTCTTTCCAGGATGCGTCAGTCATCCAATACGCCTACGCCCTCAACTTCCCACTGCGCCTAATTCCTGATGTTGTCATCGTCCATCCCTGGAGCGCGTTCACTGTGAACTCATCAGCTGTCATACTGGAAACAATAAAGCATGTACGTAGGTTGTGAATGACTTTGCTGGAACATGCTCTGGTTTGTTCACTGCCTGCTCTGTCAGCGCTGAGTCTGTTCCTATTTCTCTTTTCCTTAGGCTGAAGGAAGGAAGAACATCCTTGTTGTCCGTCTGTATGAAGCTTATGGAAGTAGTGTGACTGCAGTGCTGTCTACGTCCCTACCGGTGCAAGAGGCTTGGCAGTAAGTTTTGCTAGTGTAGATGATGAGTCGAGTCCTGTTCAAGCTGGAAATGTTGTTTTTTTTTTGTTTGTTTTGTTTTGTTTTAGCTGGGCAGGTACTGTTATTTAAATTATGAATGACAAGTTCTGCATTTTAATCCAGCACGAATGTCCAGTGTCTGCAGTTTTGGCCGTAATTCTAGAGAAAATTACCCTCAATCATTCACCAAACCCAGGGCTTCCCCAGGAATAGTAGTCCTGTTCAAATTGACCTCATATAAATTTAATGAAATCTTATTATAGACACAGCAATGATGTTATTGTTAAAGTGTGATGCCCCGCACCCAACACTGATATACATGCTATCTGAGTTAAGTTGGGGAAATAACAGATACTTTATCATGTATGAATTGTCCAGTGATATCTCTTACAAATTACAGAACATTTTTTGTTAAAACTTTTTTGTTATTTCTCACAGCTGTGACCTGCTGGAGAGGCCTGATCCCGCTCGTCCTGCAGCACTAAGTGGTCGTGACATCGGCCTCAGTTTTAAACCCTTTGAGATCATTTCACTTCTTTTACATTTACATTAAATCACAAACCACAGCTGGCAAACTTTTCTAAGGATATTTTTATCAGGATGAAGTGTTATTTTTTCCACCAGAACAGAAACTTTTAGTGCTGGTGTCCTGGACATGTATGAAGCCTAGACTAATCCAATGATGAATCACTTTTGCAAATTCATTTCAGTCTAGGTTTGGATATAATGTGGGTTGTGGTAAATTGTCTTACTAGGACAAATGTGGGTTTGGAAAATTGTCCCTTAAATTGTAAATATTAATTTTGTTATTTGTCAAAACTGTTGAGTTTACAAATAAATCTTTTCACCTATTCTAAGTCTTTATCCTGATGGAGATAGTAACAGAAGGATTGTCTGCATAATAAAGTGCACACAGGACACTGGCTTTAAAATTTAATATTTATTCTTTCAGAAAATAGACATAAAAGTATAAACATACCAAATAGTAAAAGTGGTCCCACAAAGAATGTATGGCCATCATTCTTTTTAAGAAAGATTTCTTTATTGCACAGCTAACCCTCTATAGTAGCCCTGCAATACTTTAAGTACATGGGTTCAAATGGTTACTAATACCTAAACATTTGATTGACTTTTTATAAACCAGTCCTATGCTGCTGTACGGCTCTTTCTCCGAGGTCTGGTGCCCTTAGCTGGAGTGTTGCCTTCTCTAGCGCCAAGTCTTCTTGTGCTCCTAGCCCTGCTACTCTGAGGCCCTGAAAAAAGCAAGACATTTTAATTAGTGTTAGCGTTGGTTATTGTGCGCAAAGTGTTGAATCAAAGGTGGGTAATCACCTGCTGAGCTGCTCTTTCTGCGTGCTTTAGGTCTTTCATTCTCATCAGCTGCTTCTGCATCAAGTTTGTCCTGGCTTGCACTCTGTCTTCTGGTGCCACTGCGTCTCTGAGGCACATCCTTTTCCTTCTTTACAGTTTTCTGGTCTTTCTTTACAGGTTTTTCTTTTGAAATGCTTCCTGTTCGCTTCTTTTTGGCAGCCTGTTAAGACAAAGATAGTATATATGCAGCACCGTGCAGTGATTTCAAATGATTTGATGAAGTTCCAGAACCTCACCTTCTTTGTATAATCATGTTCAGCTTTCTGTAATTTCCTCTTTTTCCTGACAGATCTGGAACCTAAATAGCGAACAGCTTCAGTCAGCATCCGACCAGTGTTTCAGTTTGTGAACAACAAGCAACGTTATAATGCATTACCTTTGGGTGCCATGGGACCAGCTTCACCCTGAAAGAAAAAAATATATACATTCAGTTGGCACGTAACCAACTACATTACTTTTAATACACTTTGAGGTGTACGTTTTTAAACATGACCTTAAACCATATAGTTCTTTTGTTACTGTCAATGACTGAGTTCATCCCATCCACAGAGTAACACTGCAGCCAGGCAACAAATTTGGTGTAATCTTCTTTGGCTGGGTCATAACCTTTTCCACCTGAAAGATTATGAAACAAGATGTTGAGATAAAACAAGATGAAATAAGTAACCGTGCTCGGGTATATTGTAATACAGTTCCAGGTAAAGGAGCTTTTTGCCTTTACACAATGGGCAGATCATTTTATTTGGTTTATAATAATAAGAATACTACATTTTGTCTGCCTTTCACGGCTCTCAAGGTCATTTTTTTTTCCATACAAAAGGACCTTTAAATACATATAGATGCTAGTGGTATGAAGTGTGAGAAAGTCATGCGGGGTGGGCTAATCTAAACAGATGAGTTTTAAGTAGAGATCTAAACATGGGCAAGGATGTTGTGGTTCGGAGGTCGAGTGGCAGTGCATTCTGAAGTTGGCAAGCAGTGCAGCTAAATGATCTGAGCCCCATGGTGGACATACGGGCGTGAGGTGTGGACAGTACAGAACCAGAGGAGGAATGGGGAGTGCACAAAGGTGTGTGTATATATCAAGGAGATTAGTGAGATATGGTGGAGCTAGGTTAAAAGAAGGAATTTATACTCCATGCAGAAATGGATAGGGAGCCAGTCAAGTTGCTTGAGGACAGGGTGTTGTGTGCTCAGGGTTCTGGAAATGAAATATAAACCTTTATATAAACCTTTTGTCACTGACTGTCATAAAAAGATCTGTGTGTTCTTGGTTTCAAAGGCAAACATGACACACCACAGTCCTGAACTTGAAAGCTAGTGTCAATCTAGGGTCCAAGGCAAGACCACATTTTAATACGCAGAGTTTCCTAGTTTCTGGTCCTGCTTCTGAGTTTTGTTGTATGTGCTCCAGGTCTGGGTCTGAGGGAATGTGTCTTTGTTTTGGGTCTGAGTATGACAAGCGCACACTACATAGTTTCACAGATATAGTTTCTGCTTAATAGTTGAAATACATTTTACCAAGGTTAACCACCTCCAGTGGCACAGTGTGACAAAGAGAAAGGATGTCTGGACTCTCGGTTTTCACCTTCCTCTTCCCAGCCACATCACATGTCTAAACAGGAATAAAAACAGGGATGTTATTGTGATGATGTGCACAAACAGCATCTCTCTCACAAGAGGCTTTCACCTCTGCCTCTGCAGTTGCCTCTTTAACTTCCTTTGTGTCTTCAGCTGCTGGCATCAGTCCCTCCAACACAGTCCTTGCTTTCACAAAGGGAGGGATTTTTAATCTGAAATGGGAAGAGAGGCAAAAATGAGCTTTTGTTCTCAACTTTGATTTGTGTGGGTTCAAGGCCCAGTCAGTGAAGATAAAGGTCAATCTCATCATGGCTGCATCTCGGTCATGAAATGGCCAAGTTGTCGACCAGTGAGAGAACTATTGTGTATTGTTCCTGGCTGACATTATCAAAAGCTTGTCCATGTACGTCTGGGAAGATATTAAGCAGGGATGTCAAAAATAACCTGTACAGAATCTCTGCTCGCAAGTAGTTGCCAATCCCGTTGAAGTATTTCTGATTTAACAGGACCTCACAAATGGGCTTGTCAAACGCCTTGTCCGATAAATTGGACAAAACGTTCTGCCTGAAAGAGAATAAAAAACAGTGTTCAATATTACATGTATTTTAATTGTCTAACTTTTTGTATAAAAGAGGATTCCACTCAACATTTTAGTAAATACTGCATAATTAAATTGTTACAATTTGAATGTCATTCAGAGTAGTGGGATGTGAAATGTTCCATTCTAGAGAAACTTACTGAGTCTCTTGTTCACAGCAGCGCAGTGTTTGATACCCCCAAAAGCTATTTCACACAGTGATTGCGTGAAATGGTGACAAATATATGGCCTAATGGCCCAGACATCAGCATAGTGCTAAAATAAGGTTTTGCCCCAAAACATATTTTTAAAATCCAGGGTGAGGCAATATAGGGTGTTGCATGGATAAAACTGCAATTGAACAATTAACATAAATAAAAAACTGCTTTGGACAGTAAAATAAACATCAAATATTTGTGCTTTAGACTTTCTGACCCTGGTTTGTAATACCACCATAGAAATCTGGCCAGTTTCTCTATAATGTGCTTTTTCACATCAAATCACTCCAAAATAATTTATTGACATTTAAAAAACGTTCAGCCCCTACCTAAAGCTCTCGTACTCAAACATGACACATGGACCCCTGTCTCGATGCCAGGTCCCATTAGGCTGCCAGCTACCGAATCTGCGAGTATCAACAAAACTAAGCACTCTTTGGGGGTCCTCGTTCGTGTAGAACCGAACATGGGCATGCTTTGGCAGCTCATCAACAGCTGTGAAACGGAAATAGCCAGACATGCCAAAACGGAACACCACGTCCATGGGTGTGGGGTCTTCCTCTGATTTGACTGGGCTTTTACCCTCACTTTTGATGGGAGTGAGAGTGAGTCGGACCTCCTTTCCTCTGGACTCTGCTCTGATGCAATAGGCCTGATTGGTGAAAGGCACATGGGGACCTTTACTGACCTCAGACTTTTCCACAGCTCCAGTGAAGACCACACCTGCACACACACTGTTCACAAACAGGCTGGCCAGGTTGAGCTCTGGACCCTCTGGCATTGTGCTGTGGAAGCAGTGGCAGAGAAGTGCAAGTGTCATGTCAAGTAGGTTTATTGTTATTTGAGCCATATTCACAGTACACCCCTCCGCTAAGGTGTAGAACAAAAACAAACACCACAAAACTACCTGAGTGCAGACAAGACAAAATACACAGAGAGCAAAGAGCAGGTGAGAGAGTGCAAGAAAAACATTTAGTGCATTCGACGTCTGAATAAGTCATTAGGTGCGCAAAATACAGAATAGAGGGGAAATGGCAACACACCACAATTGTGCTTACAATAGCAGCAGCTGCACAGAGTATTAGAAGTATATAACACATAGTATTTACAGTGCCGGTTGTGTAAGTGTGCGAGAACTGTTCTGTGTGGAAGCCATGCACATTAAAACATTTTATTTGATATTTAGTATTTGGAAACTTAGTATTGCAACGTTGGACCACAAGCAGTCACAGCGCCGTTTCCAGCCAGGAGGCCAAAAGGAAACAATGAGAAGTTCTTACACAACACGTCTCCCAGATAACACGTGTGTGTGCAGTACCCCAGTGCACCAGTCCACGAACACTGATGTTTTAACTTGCATAGCTCTTTCATGAGTGAAGAGTGACAAACTTACCCTCTGCAGAAAATGTACGAGTATCAAAGTCCTTTACACGCCTGTGCAGGTTTATACAATCTGACGTAGCTGCCATTTGTTTACGAAATGAAAACAAGAGGCTGACGGGAGTTGTAGTTCTGCCTTCCTCCAGCGTCATTCATTCATGGATTCATTCGTTCATTCATCCTATTCAGTACAGTAGTGCAGTTCAAAACACAGATAAGCAGAATGTGACAAAATTAAAGGGGCAACTGCTACAACATATAAATACACCAGAAAAAGAATATTTTCAATTTCCAATACTTCAGTTTGTTTTGTTCACATATTTAAGAATGCGCCAGGCAAAAAGGATATATTCTGTTATTCTAAATTTAACTAGGAATGTAATCATATTATCCACAATAACCCTCATCTATATTTCATAGATTGGTCCCCAATTAATAGTTTACAGTATTTAATAATTAAACTCTTAAGATGTCTTCTCTCAACCTAGGAGACCTGAAAACTCACAAATTTGAAGGCAGGAAACAGACATTTTGCCATCGTTTCAGTGTGACAAATGCATAAAAGCAAGAGGAAATCTGGATAAAGGACATCTACAGACAATACAAAGTTATTTATTTCTCAACAATAAAATATACTATAAAATAAAAACTGTACAAAATATAAAAAAATGAAAATCTGACTAACTAAATCAACATGGATGAACTAATCATAGTTAATGAACTTGAAAGTCTCTTCTCAAGGGCCACGTTCAGTTCTGTCTTTTTCATCCACGTAATATCAGAATCCCGCACCATCCTCTTAAGATGTTTGCTGCTTCTTGATGCTGATGTTAGAAATGACAATTTACATTCTATATGATAGCTTGAAATATTTACATTCTTAATATTTCAAAGCTTATTAATCTGGGTTGGAATTAGTCATATAACCTATTTGAAACTCCTGCTTGTACAAAATTCTCTATTACTGTTGCCCGATAGGATCTGTATGTGTACAGAATCACACTGCACTAATGTGACATGACTGAGAGATTCAGAAAATGTATACC
>JBBPCX010000135.1:9371178-9383725 GCA_037974365.1 Hydrocynus forskahlii | reverse complement strand
CCAAACAAGGAATCAAATGAACAAATGAATCATTAGAATGAATGAAAAGGAATAAAACCTGAATTTTCCACAACACCAGGAAAACATGTCCATTAGTGAAAGGAAATTAATTTAGCATGTTTATCTTTTAGGGTCCCATGGTGGTGCATGTTTGCAGAGGGTTTGCTTTTGGGTCCTGGCCTTGTGTGTGTATAGAGTTTGCATGTTCTCCTCGTGGTGGTGTGGGTTTCCTCCAGGGTCTCCAATTTCTCCCACAGTCCAAATACACGCGTGCCAGGTCAATTGGAGGTTCTAAATTGATCGTGTGTGTGAGTGAATGGTGTGTGTACCCTGCTGTGGGCTGGCACCCACTGGCCCTGGGATGGGCTCCTGTTACCTGTGGCCCTAGTGAGGAATACATGTTTGCAGTGAGTGAGTAAATGTCTTAAGTCTCCTATACAGTTTGTGCTTAGAGACAGGAGGTGAGCTGCTATGTACTTAATTTAATTTATACTTTTATGGATACACTTTTATGGTAAATAAACTGCTGTATATTGTGTTTGTGTGTATAGTCTGGTTCTGTGCTGTTTTTCTCTGGATTTTACAGGAGTCTGATGGTCTCCTCAATCAGAACTGAAGAAACTGTTTCCTGTTCATGCAGAGGAGGTTTGTATGCAACAGAACCTCTTGCCGGATGGGAAGAGGCAGAAGAGGGTGTGTGAGTGGCGTGCGGAGTCATGCACAATACTGGTGGCTTTGTGGTATGTGCAGAGTGTGATGTAAGTGCCCTTGACAGAGGGCTGAGTGAGTCCAGGATACAGTTGCAGAGAGAGCTGTTCAAGCCCAGCAGTCTTAGCTTCCCAATCAGATGCCAAGGAGTGATTGTATTAAAAGCTGAACTAAGGTCTAAGAATAGCATGCAATTTATTCACTTGTTGCCGTAGCCAGGCACATTTGCAGTCTTCGTCACAAAGTCCACATACTGATGGAATTTAGGGAGTTTGGCCAGTGCCTTATTAATGTTTGTGCAGCGTGGGATATGCACAGTGACTGGTTACTACCTGGGGTAAATAAAATGGTCTACATCCAAAACTCACAAACTTCAGCAGCTGTGAGCAGAATTTTGCAACTTTATGTGAATGGTATGGGCTGAGGAGTAGTTGGTATAATTTGAAACTACTTGTTTATGTACTTCTATAAAGTATTTCATTTTAAAAAGCAGTACATTACCTTGATAGAACATTGCACTGTTCTCAAGCCTGGTTCTGGGGTACCAGTGTCCTGGACAGTTTCAATTCCCCTGCTTTCAGGACTCCTGGCTAAGCTAATGATCTTATAAATCAGCCCTTCCTGAGGTTTACTGGGTTTGTTAGAGAACAAAAACACTACAACATGCAGAGCAGTGGCACTCCAGAACCAGGACTGAGAGACACCACTCAAAGTGTAATTTGTATTACATATAGGACTGGATAGGCCTCTGTTTTCTGAAATTTTCTGAAATTTTCAGTAATTTTCAGTAAGCATGGGATGGGTGGGCGTGGCCAGCAACTGCTTATTTGCATAAAAGGGACAGAGCCCTTAAACGGCTCATTTTAAAAGGGACTGAAACGGTCAAGAATAGAGCTGGCGAGATCTCTTCATGTGAGAGTGATTTTGTGCAAAGAACTTCATGAACATGTTTTGTATAGCCCATAGACCTATTATAACTTGTTTAAAATGAGGTATAATATGTCACCTTTAAACAAAGAGTTTTCTGTTAGTGGCATAAACTGATATTACAAGTGATAAATCACAGTATATTTAGATACATCATTTGTAGCATAGCACAAACTAAGCTTTACAAATCAAAACACAATTACACTGTGGGTCAATCACCATTATGTTATTACTTTATTTGTCCCTTTACAAATAGGAATCTAGCTTTTCAATGTGGTTGTATTTCTAAATGACCCATTTTTTCTGCATTCTGAGGAATGATACAAGTGAAAATTAAGTAATGAAACTGTCCAGAATTATGTAATATATGAAAACTACAAATCAGTCTCAGAA
Source organism: Hydrocynus forskahlii (assembly GCA_037974365.1). NCBI lineage: Eukaryota > Metazoa > Chordata > Actinopteri > Characiformes > Alestidae > Hydrocynus > Hydrocynus forskahlii. The sequence continues at coordinate 9,381,697 of JBBPCX010000135.1, read as the reverse complement.
TCTGGGAATGAATGCACTGGGCTCCTTTTTAGTTATGCATGTTGAATGAGTGCATTAAGGATGGGCTTTTTAGGCTAACTCTGCCTCACTTAAATGTTTCTATCCCAGCATGACTGTGCCTCAGTGCACAAAGCAAGGTCCGTAAAGACGTGGTTGGATGAGTTTGATGTGAAAGAACTTGACTAGCCCACATAGAGCCCTGACCTCAACCCTATCCAACACCTTTGAGATAAACTGGAACGGGCCAGGCCTTCTCATCTAACATCAGTGCCTGACCTCCTAAAAGATCTACAGGATGAATGGGCACAAATACCCTCAGAAACTCCAAATACTTTTGTCCATATAATGTATCAGGCTAGATGATATTCGACCTGATAGTTAACACTAAACCATCAACGTGATGGAGTTCAGGCTCTGTTCACACTCTGTTAAATGTGTTTCTTTAGACCTGAGCGTTCGATTCCATGCTGTTCTGTGTGTCGTCACAGTACCACAGTAACATCCGTTACTGGTAGCTATTGTACGGACTGAGAATTATGAGGTCCAGAGAAACTGGGAGAACCAGTCCTGTGTCAGAGCTTAGAGTTTGGTATGTGTGCTGTTTTTAAAACCTAAAACTACCAGAACAGTCGCTAAGTTAACAAAGTGTCTGTTAAGTGCTTCAGCTTTCAGCAATTAAGCTCTAATATGTGTTCTATCTGATTCTGATGCCGAATGTAAACAACTTGTTAGCGTGATGCTAAAAAACAACACCTAATAAAGAAATTAACACCAAGTTTTTTATTCTGAATATTATTTGTATCGAGTTCATGATTTAATGACTGTATCCAGCTCTCAGTACAAATACAATTATTTATTAATGAGAAATGAATAGAATATTCCGTGGTTTAAATCAGTTCAACAGTTTTAGTGAACTGTCAGCCTGAACTTCTTCAAAACTTTCAGTAAAAGTTGGAAATCATTATATATAAGTTTATTATATCACAAGAAAACAATTGTATGTAATCTGTTTACAGGAACAAAGTGTCTTAAAACAGTTAAAGGCTGAATGAGATTATTTAGTGTACTGTACATTGCCACACTTGCCACAGCAGGGCCAGTGGCGCAATGGATAACGCGTCTGACTACGGATCAGAAGATTCCAGGTTCGACTCCTGGCTGGCTCGGTTCCATTTATCTGCTGGCGGTTAGGCAGGTGGCTCTGCGATCAGAAAGGGGCACCTCTGAGGTACCATCCCCACACACCGCTCTCCCGGTTTTGTGTTCCAGCGTACCATCCCCACACACCGCTCCTCGGGTGTTGTGTTCCTGGCTGCCTGCTGCTTTACTTGGTGAATGGAAGAATTTCATGCTGTTCACATATGACAGAAGTCACTTTTCTTTACACAGTTAACCCCCGTCAACAACAGAAACAGACACTGTGAGGTAATTAATGAAGTGTGTTCTCACAACCAATAATAGATAACTGACTGCAGTCTCACTGTTAATGTTGATAAATGGTGGTTAAAAAATAATGTTCTCACTTTCAGTAAGACGATTTAGTCCAGCATGGAAGACATATATAAACAGCCATTCTCCTGGCGGTATCACTGACGACATTATTATCTTATTTCACCTGCGTTCATGAATATAACGTTCCTTTACTCATAACTTTGCCTAATTGTTCTGAACGCAGTCCATCTTGCCGCAGGTTCACTGCCGCCACCGCCACCATCATCAGCTGGTGAAGGCCCTGCAGCAAAAATGTCTGTAATTTTGGCAAATTTAGAAGCATCTGCCTGAAGTGCCTTTTTTTACTCTCGCAGTTTCTCTGCACCCCCTTTATGTTTTCCTTCTCCATTTCAGCCACTGCACACTGGTACAGAGCCAAAAGGGGGAGGAGTTTAAAGATATGATTGGGCCAGCCCCTTGTCAGTAAAGAAAAGAATATATAATAAATATAATATAAGATATAATTATTATAATATAATAAAACTAAAATATACTAAAATATTGATTAAGCTGTTCAACACCACAATTGAGTCTTTCTCCCAGAGGTGCATCTCTAAACAGATCTGCTTATGAACTATTAGCTCAGTGTAGCCTGAGACAGTAGATTAAAAATGAACCTCCCACCATTGGTCAAAGGTGTGGGGAAATCTTTGGAGTCTTACCTTTGGAAAGGCTAACAAATCGGATGAATGGCAATGATAGTCAGTTTGATAGACTTTGGGCTCCTTTTTTTAAATCGTTTCCCACCTCTATGAGGGAATTAGACTCAAAAGGAGATATACATATTTATTTAATGTTTCTGTTATTTTCTCTTTTATCACATGTATGTGTAAAACTGCTGTGCTTTGTTGTTCTCGGGCGGAGCTCTGTTGGTACGGATGTGCTTGGTCTTGCTGAAAGGAATGTAAGATTGTAATTGTGATATAAGCAGTGTATTTTATTTTATTTTTATCTTCTTTTTCTTTCTTTCTCCTTTGTTTGGTAGAGATGGGTTTGAATGTCTTAATGATATTCTTATTTATGATATGACTGCCTGCCTATGTTAAAAAATACATTTAAAAAAAGAACAGTCCTTTGTGAAGTGTATTCCATATTGCATTAATATTTACATCCTTTATATATAACTTTTGTGTTGCGCAGTTTAGGAAAATACATTTCCAGACTAAACACCAGCTTCTTGACGCTGGATTAATTTGAATAATTTATTTAGTTGACTGTTTAACTGAATTCAGCCACACTCCACAAGACCAATCCAAGTGTGTTTCACTGAACAAAAATGTTTTCGAGTTAATATTTAAAGAAATATTCAGTCCTGTTGTGAGTTTGGTGTGACATTCACAGTAGACTACACTTCATGCTGATACGAGGGCATCAATTCAGAGCATGCCTTCAGAGGGGTGACACCAAAGAGCAAAAAAGCCAGTTTTTTAGATTGACACGCAGTTGACACTAGATGGCAGTGCAAGCTAAGAATTGAGAGACTGTCTTTTCCGTTCTACCTTCAAGAAGCAACAGGGTGTAGCCTCTGCCTCCGTCTGATCAAGGGGCTATTTGTCCAGCTCGACAGTCAGAACTGTCCATAACATGTATCTAAGCTTTTCATTTATAAAAGCTTTTAAGTATCTTTTTAAGTGGACTTTTATCTCTACCATATTTTACAGTTTATGCAGGCTTTTATTGTATGGATCCAATCATGCTATCAAATATTCATGGTAAATTTGGATATTGGTAAATTCTGAATGTAGTCAAATGAAGTGTCTTTCTTATAAATGAGCTAACCATGCATCCCATGTATTTCCTGCTTAGACTGTTTAGAAATTCCGACTGACTCTCGCTGACCCCTTTTTCGTCTGAAAAAGGTTCGAGTGGGCTGTTTGTCTATGAGTTGTATTAATAATGCAATCTAATGCAGGTGTCTGACTTTATGGAGGAAAGAAGAAGGGAATTTAAGCAATTTCTCAAAATAGCAAATGCATGTTTAAATTCTGCGAACGTATGCTTATGAAAATGTGATAATAGAAAAGAAGACGCTGATTTTGCATCTCAATTACAAATAAGATTAGATAAGAAAAATACTTGATATGTTTGGTAGAACCAGTGTGAAGCTTAAAAAGCTCTTTGTAATCTACAGGTATTAAATCATAGCTGCTGAATAGCAATGCTACGTGCTTCACTTTCAGTTTGTTCTCACTTTCCTGTCATTCAAACGGATAGTCTTAAAGCTTTGTGTCTCTTGGCATACAGTTGCAGTTTAACCCCTGAGTTACATGCTCTCTTTAGATTAATCAAATTATGGATCTATTTCGTGTCCTTCTCACATCAAGATTTGGGATCAAAGCAATCGATGGCCTCCAGACTTTATCATGCATTATCATTGCTTTCTTCCTTCTTGTCAATTTAAATAAAACATCTTAGACTCCACCGTTTGTGTAGAGATCATCACATGACTAGCTTTCACTATAGAAGAAAAGTGTAGGGGTGCAAGTTTTGCCTTTTCCATTGCTGTCAAAACAAACAAAAGAGGAGTGAAGAGCGCGTCATGTGACAGAGGACGAAATAATAAATGAATCCTATTTATCTGAGTCATTAATTTTCCATGGGGCGGCGGTCTCTGTAGCTTTAATTGAGGATGGGAAGGGAGAGGCTGCGCGTTCACGAGCCCACCCCATTCCACCATGGAGGCGGGAGCGCGCACTGGTCTGTGCTCAAACTCGATCAGGAGAGGAGAGGAGAGCCTCCGGACTGCTCAGCGTTACGCTGACATTAAAATGTCTCATCTGCTGCCCATCAGCAAACCCAGCTTCGTCTTCCAAAGTGGCGCAGCAGTGCGCAACATGCGCTGGGACCCTTCTGCTAACCACATCTAGACATTCTCCTCACATTTGACCAAGTATCGATTCCATTTATTTCTGTACGAGGAGTGGAGATACCCACGCGCGCAGGTAAGGCTGTATCAGAGTTTAACCACGGCCTTTCTCAGCCTTCTTGGTAGCATAAAGCGTAAAGATGCAAAACATGACACTAAAAGGAAATAAAGTTGTATTTGAGAACTGAGTGCAAGTTATCCCCAATATAACCGAGGTGCATTGGCTTAAACGATGTGTGTACCCGGTTTGAGCATACTTTCATATGGCAACGATGAATATTGTAACTTTTTTTATGCAAAGAAATGGTCACTGAACCGCTTTAGGGCGTTTTCAGCACCGGGCATGGGGCTGGAGTGGAACAAGGGTTCGCGCGCTCTTGGATCATTTAGCTTGTAGGAATTACGCACGGACTCCGTTTATCCTGTTTCTTTACGTTTATCTATCTTTCTGCAAGTATCTGTTCTTTTGCTAAACAATATTGTAATATATTCCGTATTTTACCCACAAGACTGACTCGAGCAGTGAAGTGAAGTGGTGTTTTAAACCAGTAAACTCGTGTAATCCAGTGACTCGTACAGAACCTGTGCAAATCTTTCAAATATGATCCAAAACAGCTCGACTGTTATGAGAACATTCATTTGATTCGATATTTCGCGAAGAAAGTAAAGTTATAAAGGTGCAACAGGGTGTTTTGCCATTACTGAGCCAAGCAGAACGTGCCTAAAATTAGTCTTGCCTCTGAATTGCTGAATTGAGTTTGAGAGCTAAACACTATTCCTCCACCCTGTAAACTCATCCCCATCCCTGTAAATGTGTTCTATGCAGGTGCTGAAAATGGCGACCAAGTACCTGCTGCTCCTTGCCCTGGGGACCGCAGTGATTGTCAGTGTGCAGTGCTGCCCTGAGCAGTGTACCTGCTCCGATAAAAACCCCCATCACTTTGTGGACTGTGCTTACAAAGACCTTCTGCAGGTGCCTGTGGGCTTGCCATCCAATGTGACAACTCTTAGCCTTTCAGCAAATAAGATCCAGGTGCTGAAATCCAAAAATTTTGTAAATGTTACTCAGGTGAGCTCCCTTTGGCTTTCCCACAATGAAATTGTCACCATTGAGAGGAACACTCTGGCTCCGATGTCCCAGTTGAGGAACCTGGACCTAAGCCATAACAAGATTGTGAATTTTCCATGGGAGGATCTCGCCAACCTCAGTGCTCTTCAGCTGCTGAAAATGAACCACAATGAAATGGTCAGCCTACCAAAGGATGCTTTCACCAACCTGAAAGATCTACGTTCGGTCCGCATCAATAACAACAGGTTCACGACCATCGCAGAGGGGACTTTTGATGCTCTCACCTCTATGGTGCACCTTCAGATTTACCTCAATCCTTTCACTTGTTCCTGTAAGCTGGAATGGATGAGGGACTGGATCATTCAGTCTAAAATCTCCATCCCAGATCAGAACAACATTTTGTGTGAGACTCCCAGCCATTTAAAAGGTGTAGAGGTGACCAGAATGCCCAAGCTGGACTGTCAAGCCCCAACTGTCACCATCACCTACCAGCCCAATATTCAAAGCTCAGAAATATATGAGGGGTACACGGTCATCTTGAACTGTGAGACTAAGGGGAACCCGAAACCTGCTGTGGAGTGGGAAATATTTGCTGGAAATCAACTGTTAACATTCACGTTGCCCTCCATTGTTGAAAAAAGAGAGGTCCCTATTAACGGGCCGCCCACAAACTCCAGGTTCCTTATCTTTCAAAATGGCACCCTGATTATTCCTCACATGAGCAAAAAAGAAGATGGCAACTACACCTGCTCTGCAACCAATGACATGGGCAAAGCTGAAAGAGGAGTGAAGCTCATCATGGCTGGCACCACAAAACATACAATCAACTCAATACTGGACACAAAAGCAGGTATTGTGCCATCTGGTAGTAAGCCGGGCCTGAAGAGCTCCAAAAACAGTGTGATCAATACGTGGCCCAAATATGAGAAGACCAAAATCCTGCCAACTGGAACATCATCCATCACTATTCACACTGAACAAGTTGACGAGGGTCCTGATATTTTGCCATTTGCCAGCAAGTGTGGAATAAGTGATGGCACGCAGTATATATCTAACCATGCTTTTAACTTGAGTTTGGACGACCTTAAGCAATATACCTTTGACTTTGGGGTGATTGCGCTGGAGGTGTCTGAAACTGAGGCTAAAGTCCAGCTTAACCCCCTTCAGATGGCCAATGCCAAATCTAACCTTCACCTCAGCCAACCTCAAGACCTGGAAACTGTGAACAAAGAGTCGTTCACTCTTTACCAGAAACCCAAGAAGTCCCCTGTGGACATGCTGTACGTTTGTGTGAGCACTGGCAACGGACACTCGGTGGTCCAGTGGTCCAGAATAGAAGAGGGTGTCAACACCTATCGCTTTCAAGGCTTACAGCCAGGCACCAATTACACCTTGTGCCTCACATATGGGGGCCAGGACTGTCAGGTCCAAGTGGTCTTCACGACCAGGAAGAAAATCCCATCTTTGCTTATCATACTGGTGGTCAGCATTTTCTTACTGGCTTTGGCCACCGTGCCCTTGCTGGGAGCCACCTGCTGTCACCTGCTGTACAAGTACCAAGGCAAGACCTACAAACTGATCATGAAGGCTCAGAACCCGGATCAGATGGAGAAGCACATAGCCACGGACTTCGACCCCAGGGCGTCTTTCGTGGAGTCCGAGAAGAACTTCAACCCGAGCGAGCTGGGGGAGGGGGAGGGAGAGGCCGGGGGCGAGGAGGCGGAGGGGGAGGGCGAGGAGGCTGAGGGCAGCGTGGTGGCCGAGTCCCTCCCAGAGTCCCAGTCCAAAACGCAGGAGGAGTTCGAGGTGGGCTCTGAGTACAGCGACAGGCTGCCCTTGGGGGCCGAGGCGGTGAATATTTCTGAGGAGATCAACGGCAACTACAAAGAACCGCGCTGAGAGTGGAGGTCTCGCCAAGGGACGGGGTGTAAAATACTTTCCTTTTCGAACACATTCCAGACCAGGTCAAAACCGACCCCCCTCATATCATTGTTGTCGAGAGGTGCACCGCTCGGTTTTTACCTCAATTTAGCAGCAAAAATGTAAATAATTTCTTATCGAGTCGCATCCACAGCCTACAGCTGCGAGCCAAGGGACCGTCCTCCTACAAACCTCAGACTGAGCCGTGCGTCCAGCCAGACGCCCCTCACAGTCAGGGCATCCAGTGGGTCATCAATACATTCAGAGGGGGACGCGTGCTGAAATGCATTTCACTTTCACTGTACACACACGGCATGTGCGCGTCTCCAAACAAAAGAGTGAAAAAGACAGAAAGCAAGAGTCTTCATATGTGATGTGTGACTGTCAGGGAACGGGTGCTCCAGATGAATCCTCTCGTCTCTCCGGATGGACTTGAACGTGTCCTTTTTTCCCTCTGCTTTGAGAAAAACGTGTTCGTGGCATGTCACGCGTCCGTTTGTGCAGGTGTTTTATTAGGCTGTAGGACGGTAGATATTCTCAGTGTCGAAATGTGGTTGTAAAGACAGTTAATCTGAATAAGATGTGCTCTTTTTTCATTTTTCTTCTGCTTTTTTTTCTTTTTCTTTTTTTTTTACATGGCTCGCTGCCTCAGGGGTCAGCGAGGGTCCTGTACATTCTGGTGATTTCGTGTCATGTTTTAAAAAGTAAAAAAAAAAAAAACCCAAGAAAATCTTCCGACCGTGTAAAGATTTTGATATGATTTTATGTACGTGAACTTAATAAAAATGGTGACAGAAACGGAGACACATTTGGGTTATTTTTACCCCTGGTAAAATGTCAGGTGTTCAGGAGCGCGCTTCTATTGAAATGAGAAGCTCGAAGATGTATTTTTTTATCCTGATGACTGAATGGGTAAAGCCCTAATTCTGGAGGTCAACGAGCAAACAATTAAGATTGAAAGCAAAAAAATAAAAAAATACCAAAAAATAAACAAATGAAAATCCCGCCATAATATTTAAACATTCCGCCCTAATACAAATAATATTAAAAGAAAAAACAGGTTTAGAAATATTGAAAATATAAAATCTTGGCGCCTGTTAAGTGTAAAAGTCGCAGGGCACCCACATCTCCCCCATTTGGAGACCCGCGCGCGTAAAACCACAGTGAAATTCACGCGCTACTGAGTGAGCGGCTCTTTTTCTCTCCGTGAGAGGCGCGTGGAGTGTTGCAGTTAGGACACCGCTGCTCTCTTTTTGTGGTAAGAAACGACTGGAAAGACAGAAGAAATGAAGGAAGTCTGACGGACTCGCGACAGGCATTCCTCAGCCAGACCAGCTCTCCCAATACTGACACAATCATAACATCAACTCCAGCATTTTACCACCGCGAACCAGTTCTGGATACTTCCAGAAACGAACGAAAGAAAAGGAAAACAGTAAGGGAAAAAAGAGAAAAAAGTTAGAAAGAGGGAGAGAGAGACAAAGAATGAAAGAAAAGGAGAAAGGAAGGAAGAAAATCAGAAAAAATAGAAAGGAAGGAGAAAATAAGAAAAGAAAGACAGGAAGCAAGAAATAAAGAGAAAGAAAAAGACAAAAAGAAAAAAAACAAATAACTAGAACAAAAGAAAGGAAAAAGAAAATAAATAAGGAAAGAAAGAAAGAAAGAAAGAAAAAATGAAAGAAATAAAGAAAAAGAAAGGAATAATAGGGCAAGAAAGACTAGAGAAACAGCAAGAGAAAGAAAACAGAAAGAAATAATAAGGAAAGAAAGAAAGAGAAAGAAAAAAGAGAAGGAAATAATAAAAACATGCAGGGCTCTGGTCAGGTTGTCTGTCCAGCCAGTGGCCTTCAGGAGAATCAGAACCATAAGGATTAAGAGCAGTAAAGGTGTGTATTTATAAATTCTCTCTCCTGATTGAGCGCAGGCGCGGTGTGCTGATAATGAGCTGCTCATTCCGCAGAGCGGCCACTCCTTTGTTTAAACCACCAAGGCTGCCAAGGCAAAATTTAATTGCTTTTATTTTAGTTTTTATATTAGTTTTCTTTAAATCACAAACTGATTCATTCATTCATTCATTCATTTTATCCAAAAGTGACAGGAGGCACCTTTGAAGCTAAATAAAGCGTGATGTCACACTCTGAGGGGAAAATATCAGAATTGCCCCTCCAAAAGATGTGTCCAGCTGTTATTTGGAAAAGCAGGATAAGATGGAAGCCTACAGTGACCTGTGTGTTATATCAAAACAACAGAAAGATGGCTAAGGATAAAGACGTTCCACTTAAACAGATCAACTCAGAATGAATGTATGTGATAGGTCATTTTTTTTCCATCATCAGTGACAATGAAAACTCACGGAAATGAATAATTATTCATTTGTCACAAAAACACACCCTGTACAATCATAAATATTCAAGCAATCTAGCCACCTCACACAAGTAGTTATAGGGGGGTTCAGTGCTGTACGAAATTTCTTGATAAACGTATTAATTCTGGACAAAACGCAGACAAATATTTTAAAAAAAGAAACAAAGGAAACAGTGCATCCATGCATCCAGACAAAGACACTCTGCAGTTCCTCCTGAGGCACTGACCGATAAGTGCACTTATCCAGGACAAATGCTGTTCTACACAGGAACAAGTAATACTATCATCGTAATCTGGCTGATAACCAGTGTAGTATATTAGAAGCCTGGTGGCCGGGGTGGGGGGGGGTCTCTTTCTGTGTTCTCACTTCCAGTCCTTAATTAGGGGCAGCTCCTTCTGTCTCTTTGCTGGCCTCCGTGGTGCTACCCTCCTTTTTGCTGTCTTCCTTGGAGCTCCGGTTGAGGGTCCCGTTGATGAAGCTCTCAGAGCTCTGTCGCTGAAAGTGCTTCCTGGATCCCACCAAGGACGGGTTATTGACCAGCGTGTAGAGCAGATGCCAGTGTCCACGTGCCCGCTTCCCATTGGACACCTTATTCTGTTTCTTGTCCTGTGAGACCAGCTGGATTCCTGCAAATGTTCAGCATCAGAAGATCTAAAATTAGTCTCCATTACGGACAGCTGTTTTTGTAGGCTCAAGTGTAAAGTATGCATAATGTCACTGTCAGCACAGGACCTTATATCTTCAAAATGGTTTTACATTTTACGAAAGGAAAAAAATCTATCTCTGATTGTAAATTAATGGGATTATT
>JBBPCX010000135.1:9349385-9368738 GCA_037974365.1 Hydrocynus forskahlii | reverse complement strand
GCACGTGAAGCATCTGCCATCAAATCCTCCTCCACACACACACACACACACACACACACACACACACACACACACACATACATATATATATATATATATATATATACACACAAATATAAAAAACAACAACAAAGGATGTGTCCTTAATTCTACTGGATACATCAGCAAGGGGCATTGAAATATATGCGCATGACTGCTTTAATTTTGATTTTGCCCGGTTAAATATCCCAGTTGGCTATAAAACTAGATAAAAAAATAACTAGAAAAGGAAGACCCTTGAGCCTACTGAAATGAATTAGGTTCCCCTATAGCTGACGCACCTGGGTCGAAAGCCTCCACGTTGCGGTTGAGAAGACTGATGTCCAAACGGCCCAGGTGGACAATGTTGAAAAGAGCTGTGATCACCAACCTCCAAATGCCCAACAGCACACCCACCAGGACATTCACTGGGAACAGCAGGTAGGTCAGAAGGAACAGACCGCCCCTGCAGACACCAACAAAAAAGCAAAACTGCTTACTAGATGACTTATATCAACATGGTCACAAGTTTAAATTTGCTTTAGACAAGTCAGAATGAGAAACATTCTGAAACTGAAAGCCATGTCTTGGAGAAACTATACCTGTTGTTAAGGTCTCGTGTTCCAGCTTCCTTTTTAATGAACAAGAACCTGGATGTAAGGTGCTGGAGGAGCACAGCCAAGAACAACATCAACCAGAAGGGCCTGTGGACAGAGATGGGGCTTATGAGAGGATTTGATTTAAGGGGCACTTCTGTAAATGCTGGTGTTTATGGATTAGTGGGGAGATGCTTGTTGTAAAGATTTTGTGCAGTCCTCTTGAGGACCGAGCCATGACTCTGGGGTCACTCGAGAAGATTTCAGAAAGTAACTGAACACCACCATAATTTAGTTTGATCATCATCACACAGAGTTAACTCACCACATCCTGCCGATGACATGGAAGAGCATCATGTTCTTTCCATAAAGAATAGGAATGATGACAAGGAAGACAGCGAACAGGAGGCAGATGAAGAACACCAAAGTCTGAATGATCATGTCTTGATGCAAACACAAAAGGAATGAGTGATTCAGACACAGGCATGCTTAACACAAAAAATGGAAATGATTGAGTACTCCTTTCCTTTTGTTAGCATACATTTCACAAAAAAATCTTATACTGTATAACACACAATATTCTTCATAGCCTGCAGTAAAATCTTTTTTTTCCTTCTAAAAAATGTCAAAGAAAGTGAGGACAAAGAAAAAGGGTCTAAGCCTTCACAAAGATGGAATTTTTTTTACATATTTAATGAAGTTTGCTAAATTGTACATTTTTTACCTAGGCAGATAAAAGCAGCTTGGTAGCTGGTAAAGCCCATCCAACAGACCAGCGCAGGACGTGAAGGCCTTATACTCCTCTGGCAGTTATACACATTGTAGATGTCCCCTCGGTACAGCCCCCTAAGATTGGCCCTGAATACACACATATGATAAAAGGGACATGATGTATGAGGCAAAGAATAAAATGGAGACATCCCTAAGTAGAGAACTGCAGTGGAATTGCATGCAATCGAATCAAATTGCTATGAGACAATGAAAAAAAAAAAAAACTCAATTTGAAAAGCCATTATTTTCAGCCTGGTATTACTGAGTGTAATTACCCAATTTTCATTAGGGTCACGTAATGCCTGCTCCCATTTGCAGTAACCGTTATCACTGAGAATACAATAACTGCTGCCATTAGTGCCATTTTATGATCTGGTTTACATATGGGAGTGTGTGAAAACGTTAGATGATATGCGGTGTATAAATCTCTAAATGCATGTTTCTGAGTCTGTGTTGCTGAAAGGGTTAAACAGTGGCTTTATACTCTGCATTTCCCGCTACTTTCAGCCCTACCTGTGCAGTACCATGGACCTCATAAACACAACCAGGTTGACCAAACAGGACAGGGTCACTGCTGAGATGTAGCACACTGAAACAACCAAAAAAAAAAAACACGATCACGAGCTGCACACACACACACACACACACACACACACACACACACACACACACACATTACTTTCTCAGCACTTTTCACCATCCGCTGATGAGCAAACAAGCTCTGCCACAGTCCAGCAGTCTGCTCTGCTGACTCCACCACTATTTCCCCGTTAGCATGCGAGTTTGCTCGAGCACGTTTTGGGTAGGCCGTATAGATTTACACGTGTGTGTATAAGGCTGAGTGACAGTGGATCTATACCCTCAGTATAAGATCCATTACAGGCCTCTGAGCAATATTTCCTGCAGTTCACAGGAAACTTAATATGATTAGACTGCAGACGGCCGTTTCTGTGCAGCATGAAACCTTAGAGTCTTCTGGTCACATCAGTGAGATTGTACCCTAAATCACGTCTCGGTTACACTCGAGTGTTTCAGAAGACCTAATATCAAATGGTCTACAATATGCAAACGGTCTACAATATGATGCTGATTTGTTTTCATTTCTATGATGATTACAACACTATATGCTTCTCTGGGGAAATCACAGGTGTTGTCAGAACTGCTAAAGCACTGAAAACGTCATGCATCATAGAAAAAGCCAAATACAGTAAGTCTATAAACATAAGGATCTCTTTTTATCAATTTATTACCGCATATGCAAATGATGAATTAAAATTGTACTTCTGGCTTTAAAGGCCTTTTAATCATGCAGCAACACAGTTTTGCTGGTCTGTTTAAACAAACCTCAGAAAAAATGATACCTCACGGTATCATTGATACCTACCTTGGGCACCCTTGGTCAAAATATGTTTTGTTGATTTTCTATGTGAAAATAGAAATCACTTCCTCTACAGAAAACACACACTTCTCCACATTTTGATGCACACATGCTGTTTGTGCACTGGATTTAACATTCTAATAAAAACATACATTTTATGGGTTGTTTTATGCTTTGATAAATTGAGCAAATAAGAGGAAACTGTTCACGAAGTATTTGTAGAAAAGTGCTACATGAAAGTTTCCCATAGAGGATGTGCACTCAGAAACTCAATGATTGTGTGTATGACTGTATGAGTGTATTGTGAAATTGTCTACAAGGAATATGTTTGCCATGTCCTCCACACTTTACTTTTTGCTGCTTAATATGTAAAGCACCAGTCAGGAACTGAACGGCACTGTAGGCATTCCAGTATCAGAGCTCGATAAGAGAAAAGATTGAAAAAGACCCTGACAGCTGGAGCATTTCCTGTTTGGAGCTTTGTGATGCCGAAATGATCCTGGACTCACCCTCAAGACACCACATGTAGTACACCACTATCTTCACGACTTCCTTGCGGTCGTCAGATAGAATAATGTTGAAGCCAGCCAAGAGGAATGCAATGTCTTCATCCACACCTCTCCGGACAATGTGTAGAGTGGGCACTACTCCAGTGACTAGCAGGAGTGTCATCTGACAGAGCGCAGACAAAAGACAAAAGACAGATGTCTATGTAGGGCAGTGGTCCTAAAGTAACCACACAAACCGAGGTACTACAGATATACACACCTGGTAAAGTGCAATGAATCCCACAAACAGAGAGATTGCTAATTTAAGTGGGAACCTGAAAACTGATACAGGAAAAAAAATAAATCGTAAATCACAATAATGAACAAAATGCATATTACATCTTGACATCAAGACAAATGTACACTGACATTTGTGCAAAACATTATAGATACCTTCATCAGGGGTGTATATGTAAGACTTTAGTGCATCAGAGATTCGTTCAGACAGCTTAGGCCTAGAACTGCTTGTACTACAAAAGAAAATCGCAGTATTAAACAAACAGTCTTTATATAAGGGCAGTAAATAGTAGAGACACAAGTGCACAGGTTGTTGTAACAAAACATTCAGCATATATAACATATGTTCATTTTGGACCATTCTGGTCTATTCATTATCGAAAGGGCAGCTGGGCTTTGCAAACAAAGCTCTAAATACATAAATAATAAAAACTGAGATATAAGGGTTTAATCCGAACAGCGACAATATATGTTTCTCCTTTTCTTTCTATTTGGTATTTGAGGGATCTTTGTATTGCGTAAGCTCCTGTTTCCACACAGTGCAGGAACCTCAACCTCCTGGCACAGTGTCACTCCTGTGACTATTCCGTCTGACCTTTCTAATCAGTTGCTGTACTTTGCATAAAGGAGATGAACATCTACGCAGAGTGTGAACTCATTCATGCGGTCTACACACAGGGAGATCAGGAATTCCCACATTTAAGATTCTAAAAACTCAATGAGCCTGACAGATCACTATCAACAGCATCATTTGCATGAATAAGCTTGATTTTTGATCGTCTGTCATTCAACAGATACTACAATCATGAAGGAACTTCTCTCACTAAAGTTGGACCGTTGACTTGGCCTCGAGCTAGAGACCCACCCTTATCATAGGAAACAGGCCATCATCCTATTACAGCTTAAATTACAACACAGGCTCCGGGAGTTCATTTCCATTCCATCTGCAGTATAGATATCATTTGAATATGAGGGTCACTGAACAGAACATCTCTTGATGTCCAAGTCACATTACTCCCACTCTGAGAAGCTCATTTATCTATTTAGAACTACAGGACGGTCCACACCATCTGACCTGGCTTTGGAAGGCTTCTTCTTTTTAAGGATCTTCTTTACATAGTCTCTGTAGTAGCTGCTCTTTAGGTCCTAGGACAAAATCAGAGAAAATGGTAAAGTATTTATTTGTACACGATTCAATCTACATCTATCATAATCTAATTCTAAAGGAGATCCGGAGATCCTTCTCTATTTTACCACAACATATTTATCTTACAGATTATGGTCATATAACAGCAGCATTGAGCAATCTCTGTGAGAAAATAATGCAACGTGTGTGTAATCTGTTCTGTCACAGACCAGTACCTAATCTCAGAAAGCCGCTTATTATGATTAGGCCAGCGGAATGCCATTCAGGAGTTTACACACAGTTTTCCACTTTGTGCTGTGCCGTGCTACTGCAAACCCAAGGTAAGAATTGTCATTAGTGATTTAAGAACTTTCTAACATGGCTAGTTAAAGATAGGTACTAAGGCTAAGGACTTTAGACTTTGGCTTGCATAAGAACCCAACGCCTGAATTCATAGAAGTTCCAAAAGTAGTAACTTTGCAGGGGGGAAAAAATTCTATTAATGAATTTAGAAATGTTTACACAAATAGTTACGGAGTTACGGAGTTTCCTTTTGACAATGAAAATACATCCCTTCAACAGAATCTGTGATGATTCACTCGCAAACACTCCTTCCATCCCACGTACACGTCACTGCAGGTCCAGACTCACCTCAGAGGCATTGCTTTTCTCTGTGCCCTTTAAGCCTTTGAACAGGAGTAGAGGATACTGGAAACTGAGAAAGGCCAAGCAGGCAATCTGAGGCAGGCTGCTGAACAAGGCGTAGTATTTGTATATCTGTAGAGGATGAGAAACGTAAAAGTATCATCATATAATATTGTACTTTGAAGTCCAAAAGGGTTTCTGTTTTCTAAACACATTACTAGCTTCACTGAACAGTCAAACTGTGCAAACTTCAACGCACTGTTATAGGTCGAGTTTTCTCAAGACAACCAAGTTTTCAAAAACAACAAGCCTATTCATCCAATGACCGCCTTAGACTTTTTCTGTGTCCACAACACAAGGAGGAAAATAACACTCAGACTTTACTTTCAGAAAAAAAAAGTTTAATGCTGACAGAAACTAAAGTGATTAGCTCTGACAAAAGCTCTGCTGTAGCCTCCACCAGGGCAGAACCGATCGCATTGACATTCATTAAAAAGACATGAAGACAAAAGACTGAGTAACAAAATGGACGGAGTTAAGCTGCAACTAGTGGGGCAAAATCTGTCAGTTTAGACTCACTGACAAACAACTAACTTCTAGTAAACCTGAAACTGGCCAGACTGTGCCATACTAAATTAACATCTGAAAATGAAAATATTTAAAAACAAAGCTCACGTTGATTCTTACCTGCGGTGTTTTGGGGCAGTCCACTTTCTGCCACACGAGGACTCCGAAATGTGTCCATGACAAAAGGCTGCCCAGCACGTAGCCCACCTTGTTGTGGAGTGTTCCGCAGGCCAGTAAAGGGTAGTACAATGCCGGGTAGTAGAACAGAGCCAGGATCAGCCAGTACTCTGCAGAAACAAACTAATTATTACATTGTTTTTTCATTTTTACTTTTGCATATTGTCATATTTTTATTTAGGTGTATGGCTCAACAAATTAAGTAGAACAAATCACTGAATAGCATCCGACTTTAAGACAGTTATACCATATATATTATGTTCTCAGAGCCTCTATACACACAGGCATTACTTAAATATAGTAACACTGTTTCTGTGTTCAACATAGAATAATTCATATCCATTGAAACGGTTGGAGAGGATGTTACACATGACTGCAGAGACTTTAAATATACAGTATACAGTCAATAAAGTCAACGTCGTGAGTAGATATAAGAACAACACAAATATGTTCAGTAACATAGCCGATGGTATCAGATCAATTGTCTGAGCCAGGCAAAGAGCTGGCACCAATGTTTTGGATTGGTGCCATTCTGTGAATAGACAGTGTTCACATGATAGCTTCAAAGCAGGAGTGACTCACTATGCCTCCGGTTCATATCCTCCCTATTAGTTATGCTTCCCAGCTACATTGGTGGTCTCAGTTATAAGAAACAGAGTATCTTGAACCATTAGTCTTTTAACCACATAAACCCTATGTGCTTTTACCAGTATATAGGGAAATTGTTAATATATTCTTCTTCTTCTTCTTCTCAGTTCTCAGCATGATCCCTGCACAGATTCATCCTCATACCTTTGTATACTGTGTCCTTGGTGAAGGGGAGTGGGTTGGGGGCTAGGGCTAGTCCAACAATCTTGCAGAAGAGCACCCCAAACACGGCCACTGACAGGCCTTTGTGCTGCGTATGGTCCAGGAAATTTACTGGGCTTGAGAGAGAAAAAAAGAAAAGAAAAACATAATTATTATATTTTATTATTATATAATGTGATTACTTTGTTACAGTGTGTTATGATATTTAAATATTACATTATATTATGCCATTATTATTATTATTATTATAGTAAACACAAATCATGGAGACATGACTTACAAAATATCAGTAAATAGTAAAAAATGTTGTTGCTACATTTGCATGTTGTTTAATTCTGCCTGACATTTACTCTTACAAATAAAAATGCCAAAAAAGTGTTCTTTGAAGCAAAGCCATATATTAAGTACTTCTGGCTCCCTGATGAACATTGCACTGGATGGTTGCTTAAAATGATCCACTGAAACCACTTGATTCAAAAGTTCTTTGGGAGCCAAAAGTGTCTCTTAAACAGAATCAATTCAAAGAACACTTTTGGCATCCTAATTTGATGATGAATGTACGATGAATGTAGATGTAGAGATAACACCACACATTTACCTGAGCAGGCCTGGAACTCCTTTTAGACTGTCCCCAACTTTCTGCCGTCTTGCCAGAACTGCCAGAATTAGCATGACTACCAACTTCACACACAGACACAGAAGATAAAGTCAGTCAGCCGGTTTATTTCCCAGGACACTAAAAGCAAACTACGCCAATCCAGCTGCAGGTCCTCAGTAATCCACATGGTGAACCCACCGGTGCAATGAAACAGCAGCAGACCCTCATCAACCAAGGAGAAAGCTTCATTTATCATGTTCATGTTCAGTGAACAAAGCGCTGGGATAAGTGACCTGTTATGACCTGTGCGGCCTTTAGAAACCGCCTGGGCCTTAAGTGTAGGCTGAGGACTGCCTGCCACATGTCTCATAGCCAGTTACCATTCAGTTGTTTTTATAAACGTCAATTATAAGGAAAAAAGGGCATGGCAGCATGGGGTTTGTGTGGTATGTCAGTTGGAAACCTAGGAGTCACATAATTTGATAATGATAAATGGTAGTAAACTCTAGCAAATTATGAAGTTTTTTGTTTCATGTGAGAATAAAGAAAATAAATACAACAGACATTTCATTCATAATTCATAGAATTCTTTTAAGTCATCAACAAGGAGGAAATAAAAAGAACATGTTCTTTGTGTACAAACGTGAGTGTGTGTGTGTGTGTGTGTGTGTGTGTGTGTGTGTGTGTGTGTGTGTGTGTGTGAGAAGGAGCAGAGAGTATTTTCTCAGCCAAATACTCACGGATATGGCTGTGATGCATATGTGGTAGAGGCCATCATCAGCCGTGGGGTCACATGGTGGGATAATTCTGGAAATTTCACAAACACAGAGTGTTTAATGTAAGCTGGTGCGATCCAGGCCGCTTACTCACCCAGCACAATTCCCAGAGTGCAACTCTCCCCATACCACACGACCCCCCCTCCACACACACCTCTCCTCCGTCAGCAGAACAACACTTTCACCTCTGCTCTAAGCAGAGATTATGCATTTAAACCGATTGATAGACAATGTGACTGAGGTTTAACAGCCAATTAAGTTTCTAAAGCAGACTGAAATGACCAGAAAAGACTCAAGGCAAACAGGAAACTGTGAAGAGAATATGCAAATAAAGAGGGAGAAGAAACTGTGCCAATAATGGAGCTAGGTTTTGTTTGGTTTGACTGTTAAATGTCTTTGTTGCAAATATCAACTAATGCAAGATACACTGTAAGGCACCAATCAAGCCGAATATACTGTACACTTTTATCAAAAAGGGTTCTAACAGCACCCTTCAAACAATCATGTTCAACAGGTTCTCCAACATTTTAATGCCATAAGTATGCACACTTTCTACATATAACCATTTTTTAAAACCCTTTACATTCCTTCACTGTAAAACTGCATTGCTGAGAGAGTACTGCATTATGGAATGAGAAAAAAAACGACTTGCCAAGCAGCAATAACAACAAAAAAAGCCTGAAGAGGGTCAAAATAGTATACTTTTTGATTTATAACAGCATACAAAGAACATTTGTCTTCTATTTGCAAACTTCTATGTATTCAGTTATGAGGAGGGATCTTACTTTACGCTGAGTTGAAACAAAGTTTTAAATTTCAAGTTCAAACTGAAGCACAGGGTAACTGAAGCACAGGGTAACAAAGTTACTTACTCAATAGGAGGCTTGGTAGGTAGAGCATTTTCATACCAATCTGAGTAGTCGTAGTAGTCCTTTGCAGTTTCTGCACTCATCGTGCTGGCTTAAGGATCAAACAGATGTATCAGTGTATCAAAGGGATCCAGTCAGCCAGGCACAGAGGTATGAAGCTCTCTCCTCCCTTCCAGTGGGACACACACTACTCTTCTCCTGCTCAATTATACTACATTAGAAAAACTAAAACTTCCCTCCAAAGTTTGCACTGCACTGTAAAGTCTGTCTCTGTGTCCAGGTGCTGTAGCAAGGTCTACTGAAGGGTAGTGAGACAGGTCCTTGCTGCAGTGTGCCACCCCCAAACTCCTCTACTTGTGTCTGGGCCTTCTTTTTCAGACAGGGATTACCACCACACTGGAAGTCTGAGAAAGAGAGAGAGAGAGCAGGAGAGAGAATGAGAAGGGGTGTGAAAGCAAAGAGAGCAACGTTCCAGACAGGAGCAGCCAATCTCTCTGGCCACCTGTGGCTTACTGGGATTAGGTGGCCTTCCAGGGGTGGGCTGTTGGCTGGGATTCTCGTATGGAGGTACCCAGAGCACTGGAACTTATAAGGCTCTCAACTGTAGGTGTGTGGGATGAGAATGACCGGGAAACAGCCTATCAGACACTTTGCATTGTCATAACAGGGAAATTCTGATGAGCGGATTCCCCTTTCCATTTCACTGTGGAGATTCCTAATGACGAGTCAAACAAAAGGCATTGCAGGCAACACAACTAGTGCTAGGCACACACACATACCCTACACTGATCTTGTTCAATTCTTTTAAACGGTCTTTACAACATTTCAACATTAAGTGACAATTTCCGCTTACATGGCAGAGGAGCGGATCAGTAGAACTGCTCCAAAATGACTGTTTTATACATCAAATTGTTACAATAACTTATAATCTTGTTACAATGACAAACATGTTACAATGACAAAAATGTTTCACGAGCGATAACTTTGTTTGGAACATGTATAAGATTTCACAGTTTGGCAATCTACAATAGTGCTTCACACACAAACACTGTTATGGGTGATGTTATAATAGAAGCAAGCATGCAAATTCTGGTACTGCAGTACACGCAGACACAGACTGAGACAGACAGGTGGGTTTAACATGAGATCATCAGGTTACTCTACCCCTGATCTGAATTTAGAAAGGCTGAACTTCAGCAAAGAAAGAGCTAAGGCAACTTGAGCAGAACGAAGACATTCTGGGGGTAAAGCAGTAAAGGTTGTATTTCCTTCTCCTTCAGCACTCCATTTACTAATTACACACATTTAATGAACAGGATAATAATACAATTTTCCCCAGACAAATGGAGAACACAATGAAGCTGTCTTGCCTGCATCCCCTCCCTTTCTTTCCTTTTCTCTTCCTCTCTCTCGCTTTGTGTGTGTGTGTTGGCACTCAGTATTTGTAACTCAAGCCTAGCGTTAGGGTTGGTTTGCCACTCTCATTATGCAGGGATTACAGTCAAAGACAGTTAAAAAGGTTCCAATAACACTTCTGAGAAGACGACAACAACCTCTAGATTCAGATTCATCACCCTGTGAAGAAAAAAGAAGCTGGACACATAGAGGTCGCTGAACAAAGAATGCTTTGAAGACCTACATCACCAAGATGGCAGTGGAATTGTGCCAGAGAGTTTGTTTGCACCAGGTGGAGAAAAGGCTGATACTTGGTTTTGAGGTTCAGCAGTAAATTATGAACAAAACACTTGTTCGTAAGTCAGCTGGAAGAAGAACCATCCTTAGACAATGAAGAATTGTTCAATTATAGTGCAGTACTGAGCACAAGAAAAGCAATGCTACCAGTAATAAATCAAAAACCATCAGAAACATATCTCACCAAGAAATGATTGAACTGATTATTCAGATCATAGATTGTTTGGAGTGCATATAAAAGAACATGATTGCACTAAGAGGAAAAAAAAAACAAGACTTTCTTTAAAAAGACACCTATCGTGCCAAACCCTTTCATAGCATTTGGATCATTACATCCTAAACCACTGCAAAATGACTAAAACCATCTCCAGCAGGATACAGGCCTTTACTGCATTTAGAGCTGTGCAGCGCTCACAGAACCCACTCCGGCACGGCTAACTAGAAATGGGATCCTCTCTGTGCCCACAACCTTTGACATGACTGAATCTAATTAAAGAGAAGGTAGCATGGATCAGACAGAGCAAGACAGACGTTCTCTCTAATGATTTCATATCCGCAATCATCACTCACAGTCTCATGGGGACGCTTACATCAGCCGGTTAAAGGAAAAGAAGTCTCCATGGTGCTAACTCTGGTATGCCAATGACAGATTGAGACATTTAATGCTGGATAAAAAACAAAAAAAACCCAGCCATCCATCAAACACAGGACAGGTGACAAAGTGAGTCCTCTGATCTCAGCAGCTTCAAAATGATAATGACCCGTTTTTTTGTTAAAGAAGACCCACAAAACAGTTATTATGCAGTTTGTTGCTTATTGAGATAAATATATAAATTTAAAAAATGTAGTGTGATGTAGTGCGTAATTTACTAATGTACTATTCGCTACCTAGATCATACAGGAAACTAAGCTGCAAGAATGTCCTGTTTTGAACTAGTTTTTCGTCACAAAATTCTAGCCCCATCCATTTATCTTGAAGCTATAAAGAGTGTTTCAGCCTAAAGACAGGGTAGTCAGCCACAACTAGTTATTTACATATAGCAACAAAAACAGACAGATACACTTTTACGAGATGAAGAATGTTTGGAAAATGGTCATGTAGGATAAATTACGACTCAATACACAAAACTTTCATAAGTGGACCTGAAGGGGGGAAAATAAACTCAAGAGAAAGTAAGGATATAGGCTATTTAATTGACAAACCTGGCTCAAGTTACACTATATGGACAAAAGAATTGGGATGCCTGACTTTAATTACATTACATTTAATTATATTTGGACTTTAATTGCATTCAAACTCATAGGCTTGAATATAGAGTTGGTCTCCCCATTTGCCGCTATAACAGTTTCCATTCTTCTTGGAAGGTTTTCCACAATATTTTGTAGTGTTTCTGTGGGAATTTGTTACCATTAATTCTGTGGAGCATTTATGAGATCAGGCACTGATATAGGACTAGAAGAACAGGCTCGCAATCTCCAGTCCAGTTCATCACAAAGGTGTTGGATGGGGTTGAGGTCAGGGTCAGGGTCTGGGTCTGGGCGGGCCAGACAAGTTCTTGTCTTTATGGAACTTCCTTTGTGCACTGGGGCACAATCATGCTGGAATAGAAAAGGTTCTGCCCCAAACTATGTCCACAAAGTTGGAAGCAGGGCGTTGTCCAAAATGTCTTGGTATGCTGAAGCATTCACTGGAAGTAAGAGGCAGCCAGAATTCTACAATTAGGAGGCGTTTCCCAATATTTTTATCCATATTGTGTATCTGCCTGAGAATTAAAGCACCATAAATGTACTCCTTCCAGTAATGAGATACTCGTCTAATATAGACTGATCTGTGTGATACACATCCTTGGGAGAAATTTGGTGAGTTAAATATGGTGTCTGATGTCCCAGATCCTTAACAAATGCCTTATTTACGGGCGTGATATCGACCACCGATTTGCAACTTGCTAGTGCAGCTTTGAGGACCATAACACAACAAGCATGGCGTTCACTTTTACAAACATCTCACTCTAAACCCATTTCTCTTGCAACACAAGTTTACACCACTTGAGAATTTGAGCACAAGATGAGATTTTGAGATTTGATGGTGCATCTCAACCCCAAACCTAACCTTCCTTACTGCTAAACGGTGGTTTTAGAGACTGGAGCTAGAGATACTGGACAAGTGTGAGACGCAGTTCAAGGCTCCGCTGCTCACAGCATCACGGAGAAGACAGTAAGTCGATTTGAATTGATAAGCAACTTTTGTTCAATATATGTATAGTTTGAGTGTCATATTCATTGTGCAATTTAAGGGTTTTCCTGATTTGTCATATACTACATACCATGCCTCGTGTTACTTTCCCCCAAATAAATAAAAATACCGGCACGCTGGAATAAGTGGCGTAAATGACAGTAGATACAAAACGTTTTAACGAAACAAAGTATATGAATTCTGCTTTACCTTGGTTGCAGTATACTCTGATCTGTTGTTCCTCCTGGATGCTCTTGCAGCTTACAAAATAGTTCAGTCAAAACCTGTCAAGCGTGTCAGGTTCATTAATCGCTCCCTCCACCTTACAGCTCTCCAGCAACTAGGTTTAAAGTTTTGAAAGGACAGGAAAATACATGAACACTGCATGTAGTCTCACCAGACTTTGACCCCATCTTACAGACCTTAGTAATGAACCTGAAGGAAGAAAAAAAAAACTGGTGAAAGTGCAGTGGGAGCTGAAATAGGACTCAACTTGGCTGAAGTTCAAAGAAATGGCCTTTGATCACTGGTATGTTCTCATACTTATGAACATATTGTCATCAGCGATACGCATTCTGCAGTATGTGATCTGAAACAAGGTGTTCTTGTCTGTATCTCTCTATACAGGCCCTGCCAAACAAACACATGGCACTGTGAGCAGTAGGCTGTGTTTTACAGCACCTTTGATTATTACAGGCAGCCAGTGACCTGACATAGTGTGTTTACATTCATGTCAAGGTCTATGGTTTTGTAGCTCTGGCAACAGAACAAAACTTATCTTTAAACTCAGCTTTTAATGCTGCTTGAAAGCGCTTCTGTTCATTTGTGCGGATTTTTTCTCAAAACCTTGCGTGAAAAGCAGTGTGTGAGCATCCGTCATGCTGAGGAAACATCTTAAGATTGAAGAGAAGAATATGGACTTTGTTTTTGAAATTGTGAACATCCAGTTTAATCAGGTGGGTCGGTACAGGCTCATGCTGACTGTGGAGAATCCACTTCTCACAAGTTCTGCTGCTGAAGTTCAGCTAAGAGTGAAAGATGGCGAGATTCTACACGAGAGCTCGGTCTCTACTGATACCATTGAACAAGTGAGCTTGGATGAAATCTATGCTTTTTCCAGCAAAAAATTTGTCTTCACTCTGCCCAAAGGTAACCTATTTTAACCAAAAGGATCTGTAAATGTTCATTGGCATATTTGAAGATCACTGCTGTAAGATGATGATGATGAATAACTGAACTACCATGACGGGAATAAACTGATTTCTTTCCCTCTTCTGTTAGGTTTCTGCAAAAATGACAAAAACCATGATGTTCGACTAAAAGTGGAGGCCATCCGCGTGACAGACTCAGAGGTGAAGGCAGGTGAGGGATTCTTCGCCATATACCCCAGGACCAATGCCCCCCGCATTAACCTGTGTGCAGACCCTGAGGGGGAGCTCTACCAGTACACTGGCATCATGGCACTACTGCGTGTGCAGAATGACTATCTAGCCATGCACTGCGGACGCCTGCTCTACTCTGTGGCCTTTCATGAAGCCAGACCAGTTGCGCTGAAGGAAATGAGCTCTTCCAGCTCACATGTGCTACAGGAGGAGAAACTACTTGATGGAGACGCTGCTCTGTGCTCTCCCTGTGAGTCTCCCACTCTAAGTCTGAGATCTTTCCAAGAGCTGGTCAGCCTGCCTGGACAACTGGATTCGCAGGTATAAACAGTCACTGAGTTTGCATTACCATGGCCATGGCCAGCAGTGGTAACAAAGGAGTGCTGACTACTCCTATTTCTCACTTACCTGCCATAAGGGGATAATAACAGTAAAAAAAAAAGAGCAGTTTGTGAAACTGTATGAATGAAATTCAGTTGAACTGGATAAATTACTTGTTTGTGTTAATTGTGCTTTTAGCAGATACTGAGCTACAGTTGTGGTGGGTGGAAATGTAAAAGTAATCTTAGAATAGTCTTTTTACCTCTATGTTGAAAACATGTTATACAGTGAAAACCACAAAATGTAGAAAATGTTGTATTGTTGTGCCCCACAAGAAGACTGGTCATTTTTTAACCACTAGTTGTCTTCCGTCACGGCAGCCCATTTTAAACTCAGAGCTGCATTGTCATCAAGAAGTAGACTCATCCAGCAAGAGCCTTCCATCAACTCCAAGCAGTACAACCCCCACAGAGCATCCCAGAGACAAGAAAGAGCCTGACCCATATGGCCTGGACCCGTTAAACCAAGATGACCCCGAATCACAAAGCCCTGAGCCCTTCCCGTGTACTCATGTAAGTAACCCAGGAAATGACATCCTTTTCTTTTTAAATGAGGTTCAAAGGGGAAACATAATTCTCCATGATGGCTCATTTGCATGTGTCATTGAATGATAAATCTGTTGCCTTTTCGAGCCGTACCCTTTGTGAACTGAAAGGGTCCTTTGGAGCCTTAAAGCAGATTCACCTCCCATTATGACCTGAGACCCTGAAAATTCTGGGGTCATGTGCCTAATTTCTGAGGTTGCTATGCTAAAGCTTATTCTATTAGTGAGCAGCAGTTGTAATCAATGAGCCTTGCAGCACTCAATTAGGGTGTAATTGGATTGGTGTGTGTTCCTGCAATCCTCCATGTTCTGTTCAACAGAAGAGGCGGACACGCTGATTATGGTTGACAACCGTAATATCACTGAAATGGAGCAGCTTCTGTGCCTTTCAGAATAAATATCCCTCAATCTTCCGCACCATCATTTACTATCAGTCAAACCACAAGTGACACATGAGTTACCCAAATGTGAAGCACATTGTTTGTTTTTGTGGTGTGGCATTGTTTCTGCAGCAGTGGAAAAAAGAGGGTCTGATTACAAAAAAGGGACCGAGCGCTGTATTCAAAGACATTATTACTTTTAAACCTTTTTTTAAACGGTGGAGCTTTACCTGTCGTAATGGATGTTGTATCTGATGGTGCTGTTGGGGGTAAATCCTGTGGGATTCATGTCACTCGAAAGGCTGTAAAGTGACTGCACTGACCAGTGCAGCGGTTCTCAGATTGGTCTGGAAAATCAGGCACATCGACAGTGTGTTTTTTTTTTTTCTTCTATTATTTACACTAAAATACCTGATTCTTTCATGCAAAGACTCATGACTCGAGCATTTAGAGCACAACAAAAGGGTGAAAACAGAGGGGAGGTAGGATTTCAGATGTGACATCCATAGTGGATTTCATTTTCCAAACCAGAACCATTTGGCGGTGAAAAAAGAAATTCTCACTGGTAGTAATGATGGTGGATTTAACACTTATAGAGAGGGCTTGGGTGTTTCAGGTGGCAGTGGTGGAACTAGGCTGCATGTGACAAATCTGTTGGATGGTTATTAAAGCAGCAGCATTCATGGTAAAGAGATGGAGAGAGACACTCTTACACACACATACAAGGCAGTGTGTCTTCCTGACTGTCACACTGCCAGTGGCTGACAGCCTCTTTGACATACTGCAGAGGCAGTGCTGTCTGAACATTGCTTCAATTGATTTCCTGGAATTCATGACTAATAGAGATATCAGGCATCTATCATGTATTCTGTGTGCAGTGCAGAAGATTCAGCCACTGTATGGAATGGATACAGAACACATGATCTCTTACAAACTGGTTAAGAAGTATTTAGAGGCTCAGACTTCAGATTTTATTCTATTCTGGCGACAATAAATACAAATTGAAACTTTACTCATTTGTAAACTGAAAATCTCCTTTGTTATATGCCAGACTGTGCTAAGCTGGTAAATGAGAAGGAGGAGGAGAAGAAGAGGGGAAAAAAAACAATCTTTTTTTTATACTTGCATCCAGCAGTAAGTCTGTTTAGGGTATTGTCATTAATGTATGAAAATATAGTTGATTTTTTTTAACGCAGCTTGAAAATGGGCCTTTATGTTGTATGAACACAGTTCAAAATGAATGGATTGATACAAATTGTCCATACACAACTGCTTAGAATAAAACATTATTTCATTAATAAGGTGAACAATTAAACATTGTTTTAACCAGTTTCAGGCATTTCCTTATTTTAAGCAGAAATTTTTTTAGGTTATACCATCTGTGAACCTGAAGTCATAAGGGGAGAAGTGAGAAAGGCTGAGATAAGATAGGGAATTATATTTATCCATATACTTAAATAGCTGACTGAAGTTTGTATTAGTGCTTGTTTAAGGTGTGAGAAGGAGGGGATTGCTTGTGTTGGGTAAGTGCAGTTCTAGATGTGTTTGCAGAACTAAAATAAAGACCTTTAGTCTCAAACATAGTAAAAGGCTCAGTTCATAGAGTTTAGGATGGACAAGATAACTTGTTCTTGCCTGGATGGATCGTGTGATACAGTGGTGGCTGTCCCGTATAAGGGGCCAATATGAGGAGGGCATTATTGGCTCAAATGTAGATCCTCAGTCTGAACCTTGTTGCTTCCCTTATCTTACTGGTCGAAAAGAGATGAGAGTGATGAGAGAACTGATTTGAAAACCAAGACGAAGCAAAAAATGCTGCGAAGTATTAACTCCACAGTCTGCTGTTACTCCAGGATACCCGTTTTTGTGTGTCTTTAATGGAGCTTCATTATACACTGTAAAGGAGAATATGGTTATAAAATACATACTCTATTGCAAGGCAATAAAATAATCTTGATTATTGACATGATAATATTTTTCTTCACAGCAATGATAAGCCTAGGGTGTTCGTCTTTACATACAAAACATAACACTTGCAGCCTTCCACACTGCATGTAGGATTAGCATAAAGACAAGACTACCATTGTTCACTGCTTACAGTTTACTGTTCAGGCTTCCGAGGCTTGTATTTTTTATTCTTGATTTTAACCGAAAATAATGTAACACATCCTACGTAGCATTTAGCGCATGGTTTCTGTTTGTTTACTTTTTAACATTTTGAAAAATATATCTGAGATGTGACATTTATAAATATTTAATGCTTTATTTTTCACCCCATTATGTTAAATTCCAGCATATAAACAGTAATCGTGTGCTTATTTTCATTAAAATTTCCAAAACAAAGAATTTTACCGATGCACCCAAAATTTTGGCTAGTGCATGTCGTGATGTGATTCTGGGTCATAGTGTTCCAGGTTACATTTTTGTGTGTGTTCATGTTTTCGGTAAGGTAATGAGTGAGTCAGCTTTGTATGTGTAGAGTGAAGTGGAGACTTGTATCTACACCTGAAGCAGAGATGGAAATTGAGGCGTCATTTGCATGTAAAATACAGCTGGAATAATGACGGATAGCCACGAGGCCTCTTACGTTGAGATGGAAAGTGGACGGACAGAATTTGTTTAAATAACATGTGAATGTTTTTCTTTTTTATGTCCCTGGCATCTTTAGGGAGACGCAGTGACTGGGAGACACAGACAGACAGTCTGAAGCTCTTTAGTAGCACCATAATACAGAGTGAAGAACATTGAGACTGACTTTGTCTTTAATTACTCTTTCTCTCCTGGCTTCTTTGTTAGCACCCCGCTCGGCTTGTCCGCCCCTGACTGGAACGTGTTAGTGAGCTGCGTGTGCCACATCACGCTGACTGCAGTGCCAAGCCTTATTGGCACTAATCACACCATGGTGATGCTGTGACAGGAACAAGCTCGCTTTAATTAAATGCTGAGGCACCCAGCAAAGATCGCCACTCACTAAAGCTAGTGCAGTACATACAGAGTGCTTGTTATTTACAGCTTCTCTATCCCCCTTTCTTTTTTTTCACTAAGAATATGCGTTTTAAAATGGACTGCATCTCTACATGCAGTGGATTAAGATTGAACAATTGTAAATCTAAATCATCTCATCCGTGTTGTTTGTTT
The DNA here is from genome assembly GCA_037974365.1 of Hydrocynus forskahlii. Classification (NCBI taxonomy): domain Eukaryota; kingdom Metazoa; phylum Chordata; class Actinopteri; order Characiformes; family Alestidae; genus Hydrocynus; species Hydrocynus forskahlii. The sequence continues at coordinate 9,349,872 of JBBPCX010000135.1, read as the reverse complement.
CAACATCTCCATGATAGCAACAATCCAACGTTACTTAAACATTCTGCTCTTTTGGAGTGCTGTAAATACTAGTGGTGTATCGATACAGGTACTTAATTGTGGCTACCGAGTTAATGTGTGCTTGAGTGCCAGTTAATGAAGCCCAACTAAAGCAAGCAAATCCAGAACCTGCTGTGGGCACATGGGTTTACCTGTTATGTATATTGTTCAGTTCTGTTTTGACTTTGTGCATTCAAAATATTTCTAACATTATTTAATATGATTGTCGTTAAATATTTTATTAGTTTACTTTTTCAAATCTATTTGTAATTAAAAGTGAAGGGACATTTTAGAAGATTATACCACTGTTCAAAAGGCTTTCTAAAATGGTTTTATGAGGAATATACAATATATGTAATCCAACAAGTAAATCCCATTATCCCAGTTTTTTTTTGTCAAACGGAACATTGCTTTTTCTCAAATACATTCTTTTAAAATAGGAGAGGTT
>JBBPCX010000135.1:9309092-9343424 GCA_037974365.1 Hydrocynus forskahlii | reverse complement strand
CTGCACGGCGTCTGAAACGGCACCGCTAGCTAACATGGCTAACGCTAGCACTGCAGAGAGTCGTCCAGTCCAGAGGAGCTGAGTGGTGCCGCGGCTTAAACTGTTCCCACTTTCTGTTGCGCTCTTAAATTTACCAGACCATTCCAGGTAGCAGCCTTTGTTTAGTTTAGTTTAATTGTCATGTTGACTGTTAATGTTACAGAGAACTTTAATAAAAGTAGCTCAGTGCTGGACACTTGTGTTCCTCAGCTGCATGTGTGTGACATTATCACGACTAGTCGACTCGACTTCGACTATCTTGATGGATTAGTCGACTTGCAAAAATCTGAAGTCGTTAATGCCCTACTCTGTGTACTTGAAGAGTCACTGTAAAAATTCCCCCTGGCAAAGTTAAAACCATCACTAATTTGTCTATGCCCACCATTGCACAAAAATCTCCTCATGTAAAAAAAGAGAGAAAACAGTACACTCTGATGCAAACAAAGGAGATAATGGTGCACACACAAATGTTACAAAGTTTCTGAAAATCTTCACTCTGGAAAGTGTTTTGACGAAGGACCCTTTTTTCAATGACAAGGCCTTAGACCAGGAAACTCACCAAGCCGCACTGGACACTTACCCCTCATATACATATACATTTTGAAACATTTTTTTGAATATTTGTGTTTTCAGTACTGTGCTGAACCCATTACATCCTTAGTACTAATAAAGCATTTTAGGCAAGCAATTAGTCTGCTGAGTGATTGAGCGTAAATGTTTTCTTAAGCAACCGAGTGAAATTAAAATGGTAAGCCATCCCATCAATTATGATCTCTATCATGTTTCACAGTCACATCATGCCGTCATTCATTTCAAATGGATTAAGTGAATGGAAATATTATCCTTTCTGAACCTCTCTGGAGAGCCTGACCTCTACTTTCTTCTTTACAAATTGAGCATTCAGTGGCTGTATAACTGGCTTCAAGCCGATGCTTTGAAGGCAGATCGACGGTCAGTGTGATGTTTGTAAAAGTCAACCTGGTGCAAATATCCAGATGGGCCCTGATTTTTCATCTAGAGCTGCACTGTGTGGACAGAGTCATACATCCTGCTTCCCACAGAGATCATTCATCAGCTTCCATTAGTGCACTCACACACAGGCACAAACATGAAGCAGTAACACTGGGTTGACAATGACCAGCTTTTAGAAATAAAAGAATGCAGTGATACAATAGAGGGGCACTGTCTGAACAACATTTTTCAGATCTATTTTTGCCAGATATAAAAATAACTACCTGGTATGATTCTATCCTTCCTCCTATACATGGATCATGCTTTATTCTCTCTCTCTTGCTTACTTACTATATAGCAGAACTGAATGGTCAGGCCATCATTTTGAATGTTTATGTTGAATATGCAATATAAGATTGGGCAGAATATTATTTTTACTAACGCTCAATTGGCCAAAATGGACATTGCTTTAGTCAGTACGTTCTATTATTCTGTGTGTTAAGTAATGGGAGCCAGGTCAATAAATGTGAACAGCATTTAATTGTGATATCTGGTGAAAATGGCAGGGTCACCATTGACTACTTTGGCTAAAAAATTACTAGAAAATTACTATGACTCATATTCTTATAGATTATAAAAATGCGCTTTTGGTAAAGAGTGGAGTAAAAATGTTATTTATGTTGTCTGTTGTTCCCCAAAAAGCATTATTGGCCAGTTCACCTTTAAAGAAATTGTAATCAGATATAATAATTCACATATTCTGCCCCCTTAGTATGTGGAATGTAATGCCTTGATATTTGATTTTCTATAAGAATTTGTAACACTGGGGGAACAGTTGCAGCTAGATGGGACGTTATGGTAGAAATACAGCTTTAATAAGTAGCAGATCACAGCAGATCACTTCAGACAAAATGGTGATATCACTGTGCTCATGGAGACAGATGTAGCGTAATCTCTGAGTCATCCTGCTTCCTGGATCTGAGCCTCCTGAAGGAGTGTAGTGGACACCAGACAGATGTTCTTATGTGTACTGGGGTTTCTTAATGATGACATTGGTATTACTTCATGGAGCAAGCGTGTGCATTGTGCAAGTTACTGGATACTCATTTATATACCGGACTCCCCCAAGTGACCCTACAACGTCTACTTTTTCATATCAGTGGAAATCAATGTCTGGGAAATATGTTATACAAGATCCTCTGAAGTCATCAAATGACACCACTTCTGATTAAATGCATGTGGCCACCTTAGAGAAGATAATGAGCTATTGAGCACGTTTAATGTTGAATTTAACATTTAATATTGAACCTTTTATTGAATCTCTTTAGGGGTGGGTGATTTAGTGCAATGAGGTCATTATAACAAAATATCACAGTAAGTTTTCAGAGATTGTTGTTTGGATTTGTCAATACTCAACGTACATTGATCATGTTTCATTATTCTGTGCCATACTAAATGTCTTAGTGGATAAAACAAAGTGCTGCAAAAAGTTTACCAAAACAGCATTGTACTTGTTTTTATATTGTGTCTCTTTTTGAGCTTATCAAACTCAAAAAAAAAAGAAAATATTGTAAAAATGTCCAAGTATTCTGACCATTTTACCCAGCCTTAATACTATAGCCCTATCTAAAACGTTCAAGAGGTGGTAGACTGCTCCAGGGCAGTTTTCCCCAGCTTTGAACATCCTCCCCACTCCATAGGGACACACACCTTCAGGAGCGTCTCTCATCACATGACCTAGACCCTTCATTAATGAGCATTTGCATATGGATATCCTGAGAAGGAGGCTTCTAGTGTGTGAGTGTAGGTGTTTGTGTGTGTGTGTGTGTGTGTGTGTGTGTGTGTGTGCACATTTGTAATGGATGGGGAGGAGGACGCTTTAGCGCTAATCCCTAAGCAGACCCTTAAGCTGTAAAAAAAAAAACCAAATCATTGGTAACACACTCATATTGCTACTAATTATGAGAGTGGGGCTGGTGATTGCCTTCCAGCATCTGAAGTGGTCCTACCTAATGGAGAAAAGGTCACACACGTTTTTGTTTGTGACTGAATTAGCCACTGTCTCATCTGCTATTTCATCTGAAGCCCATGCCCCCCCGCCCCATGCTGATATATTTGATTGGTTTTATTATCTTTTTTAAATGCATGCACACTTAATCTTACTGCATGTTGGAATTGATCTCATGAACACATTTAGGTACAGACCTGTTATCCTGTAGTGAAGAGAAGCATACAGCCTTGTTAAACCAATCAGAGAGTTGACTTTAGAGCGAGTCATGAACATGCAATTTCCCTGGAGACAAGGTGTGTATCTGTAGCCCCCGGAGAACTAGACGTCAGGAACAATGCAGAGGCAGCTTTCAGTATGTGTTATTTCCATATCACAAATAGCATGATGGCAGAGTGTACTGTTAATACATTTTTCCTACATATCTCCTGCTTGAGTCCAGTGTCTTAATTTTCATTTATATACACATTTGCATACTTTGAGCTTTTAACTGTAGCTCAGTCAGTAATTTAGCATTAGTCAGTAGACTCATAAAAATGCACGCTTAAAAATAAAGATTCAAGTGTTTTTTTATGCAGTTCTATTAAAGGACCGTTATTGGTTCCTTAACTAAGCTTTATATCTAAGATGTATGAGCATGAAGAATATGTTTAAATAACCTAAGATTATCCCTTATCTTAAATTGGTAACAAACCTATAGATTATTTCATGGTTCTTTTAAGTCTACGCAAATATAATTTCCGAACATGGAGCCCTTCTGCCTTGCACATTGTAGTGTTTCCTGCCCAAACACACCCACTTCAACTCAGGAAAACCTTCTTAATTAGTTGAGTAGTGGGGCCAGGTGGGTTGGGAGCGAGGAAAACACTAAATTGTGCAGAGTAGGGGGGCTCCAGGACCACAGATGGGAACTTCTGCTTTAGAAAACCGAAAGTGGAAAGCATGACTGTTTCAACAACAGTGCAACTAGTATGGAACAAATTGCCTTTGTCAGGTCTGACTAACTTTGAGATCAGTTGTAAAGATAAGTGTTTCCTCATGCTGGACATCCTGCACATATCTGATGCTCTGTCTCTCACACTTTTATGTCCCGCTATAGTGAGCAATAACTAACTAAGCATCAGTCAGTAGGCTCTGAACAAAGTAGTAGTATGTACCCTCGTATGTTCAGTTAAATCGATTTGTTATATAATGTATATTAGTTGTTGACTGATTTTTTTTCAGGGTTTATACTAATACAGATTATAAGTAATCAAGGAGTTGGATAACAGATATACTTTTGCAGTAAAAATGAAAATCTTAGCTGAGGTGTGCTGGTACCTTGCTCAGGGTTAGTCCCTGCCTCATGCCCAACGACCCTGGGATAGGCTCCGGTAACCCCTGACCCTAGCGTGGAGTAAGCGGTTACAGGAAATGAATGAATGAATGAATGAAAATCTTAGTTTAGAATAACAACAACTTCCTCACAAACCTTTTGTTAAAACGCCTTTAAGCATTTGTTTATGTTTCCAACTAGAATCACAGACAGCTTCAGGACACATTTCAGTAATATTACTAGTAGTCGTGTGCAATAAATCCCGTCATAATTAGATTTTTTTTAAACCAGTTCATCAGATTTCTTCGCGATTACATTCAAGTTAGCTCTACAAGACTCAGTATTAGCTTACAATTTTTTTACCATTTGTCACCAGTAACATGTAACAGCTCATACTGGGGATTAAAGTAATGTTTGCCACTATCGCTATTTCACTGGTTTGATAGAACATTATACTGTAAACCCAGGGAAAAAAATGGCATTTACTCAAAAGAAAAACCTGCGTAATGTTAGCTGAAGGGCCTAACCTCCCTCATGATTTCTACAAAAACTCATAAAGTACAGGTTAAATAAAATATATTAACATAGCAAACAGTATTGGAATGTAGACAAAGAGCCAACGTGGTTTAATGCCAAATGTGACTGTTAAACTTGCTTAGATGTGCACCACTGACATAAATCAAGAAATAGCAGCACAGCTAATCGCTAAGGCTATACGAATGTAAAATTGAAATAATTTGCTGAGTCACTGGCCTACCAGAGTACTGCACTCAAGACCGAGTCTATAAACCTAAAATTGACTTCTCATTTTTGGTTCTGAGTTACTTTGTTGAGTTCTGACTCAATCATTTAAAGTGCAATGGAAATTTTCTCAACACGACGACAAACCGGAAGCACTCAAGTAACCCGGGGTGGTAGCGGCCTAGTGGTTAGGATACTTGCCTCTGGACCAAACGCTCAATGGGTTTGAATCTTACCTTCAGCATACCACCACTGGGTTCCTGAGCAAGAACCTTAACCCCAAGTTGCTCCAGGGACACTGCCCCCTGTAGTTAGGGAATGGAAGCTGCTTTGGATAAAAGTGCCTGATAAATGCTATAAATGTAAACATCAGAATCAGAAAAAAATTGGGCTTTTCATTTGGTTAACCAGCAAAACTAACAATGAAGGTGTCACTAAACATACATTTAGAGATTGTCTTTTGAACTTAATTCTGTAAAATACAATCAGTCTCAAATCTGACTGTGGCACAGCCAGGCTGTTACTTGTGATTTGTAATCAATCAGGTAGTCCTGTGGGCAGGACATGACACTAGACTACAGACTGGTGACTACAGACAAAGAGAGGCAGCTGCATCGTTTTCAAATTAATTAATTTTATTGGCAGTTGCATAAAAGTATGTGGTAGATGCCGATAATCGCAGAAATACTGAATAACAGCTTTGGTCATTGGTCAGCCCCTGTATGTGATGTGTATATATCTGCCCAAATAGCTAAGTGCAATATGAATCTCAGCTCATGTAAGTGGATCTAAGACTGATAATAGAAAAGGTCCTTCCTTTAGAAACCTTTTAGTTCACAAATCCTCTCAATGGCTTGTGGTGGCATTTAAAATTTTGCAATTGGCACAGAGAGTCGTTACAAACGGGTGCCATTCATTTTCAAAGCCGAAGCTCTGAGAGGAACCTGATAAAGGCAAGTTTTTTTTAATCCTGCTGGGAGATTTTTTCCCTCTAGAGATGTGAAGCTCTCTGCTCACTTTGTCCCTCTGTTATGTAGTCAGTCGCATTCTGCGCCCCCAAGCCCTGGGCTGTTTGTGCAAGTTTTCAAAAGTGCTCGGCTGCCGAGTGTGTTCAGCACGATCATGCTTTGTTCTGCTTTTATCTGCTGCCGAGTGTGTGTGTCTCATTTGAAATTTTTTTCCTCTTCCCTAGGCGAATTTGCATTTTCATGTTTGCTTTTGCTCCACAGTTCTCACTGACAGCAATTTGTTGTCATCAAAGATTGTTTTAGTGCTCTGTGAAGCACAGGGTTGTGTGCTGCAGTTGTTATAGATATCTCCCTTTTTCACACCCAGCACTTACATCAAAACCTGTTGCGTAGATGTATTCTGTTTGATTCTTCACATGCTTTTTATGTTAAGTTACATTAATGTTGCCCGTCAAGACATGAACAAAAGCAACACTGTTTGAACAGTAGTGTAGCTGTTTAAGAGCAAATATTGCGTCTGTCAAAGTAAACCAGAGAGAGACCAGATAAGATCAGACAAATATATAACACTTTCTCAATGAAAGTTTTGTCTCTCTTTCTCCCCAAGGTTATGAGTGGCCCTCTGTTGCAATTTCAGTTTCAAATCAGCCCTCACATTAAAACTACTGAGAGGGAGGTGAATAACAGTGATTGCTTCATTACTATGGCGCATGTCAAGGGGTGGAATGTAATAGGAAGCAAGTTAACAGTCAGCTTTTAAAGTTGATGTCCTGGAAGGTGCAAGATAAGAATTAAATTGAGATGGCTAGATGACTGGGCCAGAGCCTCTCAAAACAGTGTTATGTGGTATGCACAGTATGCAGTGGTTAGTACCTACCATTACTGGTCCAACGAAGAGTAACTAGTGAACTGGCGACAGGGCCATGGGCACTCAAGACATAGGGAATAGGGGCTAGCATGTCTGGTCCAATCCCACGAAGGAGCTACAGTAGCGTAAATTGTGCCAAATAAAGCCAAGTTTGTGGGTGATAACAAGGTGTCAGAACACACAGCTTCTTGTGTAGCAGCAGCCCCTCAGAAGGCCCATGTAAATGCCTCTACAAGCATCTACAAAGGATATGTCAGCATTAGAACTGGATCACAGAACAAGGGAAGAAGGTGGCCTGGTCTGGTGTGCGTTGATCATCTGGGGAAGAGTTGGCACCAGGATGCAATAAGGAAAGAAGGCAAGGCGACAGAGGCACTGTGATGCTCCAGGAAATTTTCTGGCCAAAATCTGGGGAATTTGAGAGCCAAATCAACAAGTGGGGGCGTTGCGTTCGGGCGACACTTACAAAACACTGGGTGGATAAGTGGGGGCACGTCTTACCCTAATATAATGATTCACAGGAAGACTTGCTCAGTTTGGGTCCGAGTACCTGGTCCAGTTAGGCGGGCCGCTGGTGCTGGTATCAGGCTGTGCTGGATCGGATTGCCAGGTGATATTTTAGACCACATATACTCCAGTGTTACAAAATTTCCTTTTTGCATGAACTGCGGAGAACGATACTCCTATAAACTGCTCCATCGTTCAGTTTTTAAACGTAAACCTTCTGTTCACTGGGCCAAGCAACACGTTCTCGTCTCCTCCATTTTACAGAGCACCTGTGGCCAGAACCAGACCAGGACAACGCTCACCATGGCATGTGATTAATCAGAGTAATTAAAACCTACCCCTTAGGACATGAACACTTTTATTTAACCTTTTTATACGTCACAAAATTAGACATATATATTTATATGTTTTTAATGAGCTATGACCTATGTACTGACTGAACTATTGCAGGATGCTTAAAGACAGTTGCTCTAGCTGTATGTATTTCTTTTTCAAATAAATAAATGAACAAGTTAATTAATTCATACATAATTGTGTCAAAATTATATCATTGCTTATTTGCTCCCCAACCTCGTTACAATTTAATACCCATTACTTGTTTACTCAAGCATCTATTTATTATGACAATATGAAATACTAGGATTGACAGTTATTTTTTTTTCATTTATTTTTGAACGAGACTGATATTGACCTGTCAAGAAGATTCCTTTTGAAAGCATTTCTATGAAGAGGTCCTTAAAAGAAAGGGTTTTCCTCCAAAATGTTTTATTCAGCCTTTATTCTGTTCGACTCCATTCAAAACACTGTAAAAGTGTCTCTTTTCACAGAAAGTCTTGTTTTTATTTTAATAATTCATGCGTACAAGACGGATTGATTTTCCAGCAGGTGGTAACCGCTTTCACTATTTCAGCACTACAATAATGATAGTTGTGATGTGTTTGGGGGGTGTGTGAATGTGTACATTGTCTCCCGATTCTTATCCTGTCACTCTTACCCATGTCTGTCTCTTTGCACTTTTTTACTCACTCTTTAATTATAGGCTCCCTTTTCTCCCCCAGTTCCCTACTTTCTCCATAAGCGTCCCTCCTCCATCTCCCAGTCCACTTTATGCTGTCTGTCTCGCCTTATAACATTTTTCCTTCCACCTCTGAATTATTGACAAGTCTGGAGTCTCAGGAGACGTTGAATGTGGAAGGCTGCGATCAGGCTTCAGTTTTAGCATGAAAATATGGACCTGTCTTCAGTATCAAACGCACAAACGCAGAAATAGCTGTCTTCAGCAAAAATATTTCAGTCCATTCAAAAGATAAAATATACAGCATACTGCAAATCACATTGTCTACATGTTACAGATATGATGTTTATTATTTAGTTTGCATTTTTGAAAAAGGATACATACAAAATGCTTCACCCTTGTTGATTTTAAAATATTGTGGAATATCTTACTGCTGTGATCTTAAAACTGGTTTGGTAAGGGGATGCTGATTTGCTTCTCCAAATTTTATCTCCACCTTGCATAGTCAGCCACATGTTGAAATTGCCCTTAAAAAGTGTCAAAAACTACTCCTATAAGTAGTAACAATGAGTATCTTGTAAATGAGAAATGAAACCTGCATGGAACTTTCAAACCAATCAATTTGTAGGATTTTGGCAGATTTTTTTTAAATACATGACTGTGTAGTCACACTGATGCCAATGAGAATGCCTTGGTCGGGCCGTGTGATGTGTTACCATTCATTACACCGTCATGTCATTTTCACCAGTATGGGACACAGAGGTGGGCAATATGATATTTTATTGATATTGTGAGAAATTTCATTGCATTATGCATTTTTCTGATTGTATCATGTGTGTCATCAGTGCACTGAACTTCTACAAGAATCAAAAACACATATTTAGACCAATGATAAAGAGGATATAAACAAGAGAACTACTTGTTTCTTCTTAAATAGTTTATGCATTAAAAATGTGTTTTTGTTTTTTTTTTTTCAGAAAGAAATTCTGTTCCACCATTCCAGAAAACCACATCACTGTATGGTGAAAATATCTCCAGAAGTATTGGGATGTTTTATTTTTGCCAGTTAAGCTATTCTGGTTGATACCTTGATAACCATGCTGTCTGATTATTCAAGGCCGTCATCATGATATACCTAAAAATGTTCTGTCAGTGCCGCAGCCATCTGTGCCCGGGAGTCCAAGATAGCACAACTGGCCTTGTTCTGTTTGGGTGGATAGGAAGACCCTGTTACCCCAAGACTCAGCACGCTGCCAGTCAGTGAAGACATCTGTTGACTGATATAACAGAAATGATCGTAGGCAGTGTCCTCCAGGTGTGTTAGACTGTTCAGTGACATTGCTTTAGTGGTAAAAGATGATAGGTGAAAGATGGTAACTGGCTTTACATGACTCATGTTTACCTCCCAGCATTAGTATCATCGTCTGACGGCTAAGTTGGGGGAAGAAACTGGGAAAAATGCAAAAAAGTCAGGTGGTTCCACACAACTATGTTAAGCAGCTTTTAAGATACTTAGGCACTCAAAGAATTCAAGTAAACCTCACAGAAGTTATTTGACTAAATTCTACTTATTTAATGTATAACTCCAACATTTAACTTACAGCAGTCATGTTAAGCTTACAGAGCTTGTTACTATTAGCTTGTTAGTATATTGCCTAGCTGTCAGAAAATGATCATGCACAACAGCAGGTGTATAAAAGTGTTGCACACAAAGGAAGGAAGGCAGGCTGGCATAGGGGAGTACACCAAGAGGGCAAAGCAAGTGCAACAATATCCACATAGATGATGCCAGGGCCTTATGCTTCACTAAAACCAGCACAGATCACTCTGGAACATGAACAAGAGAATATTGATTAAAACCAACAACAGAGCAATTACTTTTTTAAGTGTGTACAAATTCAAAAAACGTCACAGTCATCACATGCCAACGGGTCAAGTGATTTTTATGCATGGTATAGACATTGAGTTTCGTCCTAAAGAAAAACAAAGTGGGCCACATGTCTCAAAGTTGCACTTTTAATGTTGAACGTTGAATAACCTGAAAAGAATTCTTTATCCCATTTACACCCATGACTGCCTGCCCCAGCCTGATGAATTTGTTATGCGTTCATGTTTTCTTTTCCCCCTCTTGCGAATAAGAAGCTTATTTTCTAAGACGATAAAATATTGAAGCTCTGAGAAAATCCTTTATTCGAACAGACCACAGCTTTGTGCTGAGAAACGTGACGCTGTGTGAGAGAATGCCTATTATCCAGCATGCGGGAGAGGACCTTGTGTCGTAGATGGATGCAGCCTCATTGTTCTCCAGTGATTATTTTTCACCTTCTATTATTTGAATAGAAATCGCTTACCCCTCTGAGCTTTGAACAGCTTAGTGTGAGCCTCAAGGTTGCTATGTGATGTAGCACTGAATGGACTCTCTGACACTTTCAGCCTCTGCTGTGAAAAGCCATTTCTGCTACAGCTGTACTTGTGTCTATGATTACCTGTTGCTTAGAAACCACGGTGACTGAAAACTGGTTCCATTTTAGCCAAGGTGTTGATATTATTCCATCAAATCAGTGTTCACTATGTATAATTTCCTGATTTAGAATAGCAAAGGCCCAAGGCTTGTAAATGCTATTCAGAATCATGGTGCCGAAATCGTCTGTGATGTCACTGCATGCTCAAGACACGTTGTTAGACGCGTTCCCAGAATATTTAATCCATTCATTAAACACGAGGTTTGGTGCGTATTTGTATTACAGTCTTGAACAAATGCTTTCAGATATTTAATTGTCTCATTCTTGATTCATAGAGATATTTTAAGACTGGTCATTTGCCATAATTGCTATGGTATGGTACCACAGTTCTGGACCCTAGTTCTCTGTTGGATCATGATTACATGATGATATTTATACATGTCTCATATTCTTTGTGACACTCTCTATTCATCCCCGTTTTTGTGTGTTTTGTGTTTTTGAGCCAGGTAATGGAGTCTCCTCCGAGGAGTGCAGCTGCATCCCTGTCTTTCTTGCCCACTCACGCTCATGTGTCCCGCCCTGGAGACGAAATCATCAGCATCACCCTGCATGGAGCCTCCAGCCTGCCCCCACTGAGGGACGGAAGCACACCGCTGCCATTTGCTATTGTGTGAGTAAGTGTAAGATGTCTACACCTTTAGACCCGCCCAAGTCAGCCTTGGTCTTTCAAGTACTGTAGCACCTCATCCATTGTTTTTTTCTTTAATTTGATAAATACAATATTGAACGGCATAACTAAAGTACCTCTCAAATTAGTTACCTTCGCTATTACAATTTTATTAACGTGATAAATTGCTTCGAGAACACCGAACAACTGAAGGTTAAAAGTAGGCAGCATGATGATATTTATAATTATTAAGAGATCTTGTCATTGTAATGTCAAAATATTCTTTCCTGCCCATAGAACTTTGACCAGCTTTGTGTTTCATTAAAAATAAAGACATGTATGATTTGTCTTAAGTGGATTTAGTGGTACAATTTAGTGCAGTGTGTTAAACATTAAAATCAACGTACACATTTTTTAAAAAGTATTTATGAAAGGCCCCCTATAATGGAGTACTTAACAGAAATGAATTGATTTTCTTTTTAAATAAAATAATTTAGTGTAGTTAGTAAACCCCCTTAAGGTTTTAAAAAGTTCATTCTCCAGTCCATATAGTCCATATATGGAAAACAGCCTATTCAGTTTTCATGATGTCATGAACACCAACCCATCTATTTATATTCCTCTATACAGCCTAAAGCAATTTAGCTCCACCCACCCAGCCTGAATGTATGAGGAGCGTTTTAGTCTGAACTGCTTTTTGAACGAGGCACAACATAGTGCAGAGTATATCAGTCTTACATTTTTGCAAACACTAAATCATTTTGTTTTTGATAGTCTTATTTATATGTGATACTATCATTTGCTGTTGTATTTGTTTGGTCCAACTCATTCATGAAAATAACTATTGTGTTTGTGTAACGTAAAGGTATTGGAACGTTATGTTTTGGCCATGTCACTTACCCTTGCTTTTAACTGCTTTTTATTTTGAAGTCATGAAGTATTGTCCTCTTACAGTTTACTTGAACTTTTTCTCCAGCGTCTTCAGGCACCTAAAACAAAATTGCAAATAGCCCTTGTTATCTGTACAGAACATGCTGCTTTTATGTATGTACAGAAATTGCTACATGATAAGTATAACATTGTGTACGCTAAGAGTGACCACCAACTCGCCATTTCCTGTGTTTTTGTTAATGAGTTTTGCTCTGCTGGAGATGCCATCTGCTTAACCTCCAGTAGAGAGGCCGTGTATGGAATCATTAACAACCTGTCTACAAATAAGCTTGCTGTACTGTTGTCAGTGAAAGAAAAAGGCTCCCAGCCAAACCAGTAAAATACATTACATGCACTTGATCTTCATCTGATGAACCTTTCTTTCCTAACTTGTCTTGCTTCTCTGTGTTTGGCTGATCACCTCCACCCCCACCCCTCCCCCATTCAGGGATCTAGTGTTAGTAGGGTCTAGAGGCGTCCAAAACCTGTTGTGAGAACATTGCTGAATGCAGAGCTGAATGATGTCAATAAAAGAAATCTTGTTTTTAAAAATGCATTAGTTGTATCAAATTCCTAGTGATTATTAGGACAGCTGGCAAAGCGTCCAAATCCTCCCTTTTATGGTTCTGCCTTATGGATGCATCATAACTGCTGTCACACCATCACACGCCCCTGACCTCATGCTCTCTGTGCACCTGGAGCAATCTGTGTAATGGTGCTTTTAGTGTCTGGTGTGAGAAATGGTTCATGCCACGTTTGGCAATTTTCACATGCCTTGCTAGGCGCATGAATTTTGGAAAGATAGAAAACACTAGTGCCCGTGTGTGTGTGTTTGTTTGTGTGTGTGTGTGTGTGTGTGTGTGTGTGTGTGTGTGTGTGCGTGTTCAGAAAGACATGAATGATTTAAAATAGACCATCACTTTCATCCATTTTATACGCACCCCAGTTGAAGTCAGTAGTCAGTAGTCAGTAATAATCTTTGTGATTACTGTCTTTTTAAAAAGTGATGGCACAAGTAGTTAGTCTATTGTTACAGTCTCCCTACTAAGCACGTGGCAGAAAAGCTCTTGCTTACATAGTTCAGCACAGTAAACATCTATAGTATAAGTGATCATTTGATGTTTATTTAATTGTAGAGATACAGGGAGTTTCAGTATGATACTGGTTGTGAAATGATGCATTAGTTCTTTTTTTTTAGTGCATTTTAGTATACAAAGTATGCATTATTTCTTTTATAAAGAAAAGGTTTCCAGACATGTTATGCTGTCATTTAAACTGAACTTCAGGTTAATGAATAACCTTTTTATCTCAGGTTATTTTGAGTTTTTATTTAGGGTGTTGTATTTTTAGTGGGTTAATATATTTCAGAGTGCCCTTTGACCATAACAATCTCGCAGTGGCCGATATTGTATAGCACTCGATTTATTTTCATGCTGTTTTCAGATATTCTGTTTCAACTATAAGGTACAGCATTATTGTGCAATAATAACCTCTCATAGAGCCCCTTAACAATCAGTGCTGCACATGTTTGTGTATTAATTACTACACAGAAGAAAAACATTACCAGCTCATCAGTTTTTGCATTTGTGGATGCACTATAGAATTAGAGCCAGAGCTAGTGATTCAGATTTAGGTCCTGTAAACGCATAGCAATGCAATGTATGTTGCTCTTAATTGTCTAACAGAGGAGAGTAAAAAATAATGTATTTCCACCTGCTTAAAATAACTACTTAATGCTGTAATGTTAAACTGCGTGCCTTTACATAAAGAAATGCACTTCTGGTTGAGAAATCAGTCCTCTCAGGGCTACTTAATCCTCTCTTTTGTCTCATGAAATGAAAGGAAGAATTGCAAATAACCCCTCTCTCTCTCTCAGAGAGATTCTCCATTTGGGTCGCTGTGGGCTTTTCCCATTGAGATGGCGAGAGACTGTGCTAATGTTTCTCTACCTTTTGATCTGATACCCAAATAACGAGACCCTTATGAATAATAAATTCAAATCGTTCAGTGTGACCTTGCGGGGAAATGCAGCAGGGAAAAAAAAAAAAACAGGTCATTGAAAATGTGCACTGATTCAAATTAGGGGGGGGGGTTCCTACACACATATATGTTTGGGGGAGGGTGGGTGGGGCATCACTAATTATCACCATCAGGCTGAACTGGCCTTGTTGAGAGGACCTTTAGTCAATAGTGGACTGAATCAATCCTTGATTGCACTGGCTAGCCAGCTCAGATGAGCCTTAATCAGCAAGGGCCGATTAAACACACACACACACACACACACACACACACACACACACACACACATGCACAAACACTGCTGAATTTGAGGGGCTTTGAGTAGGAAGATGGCCGCCATCAGAGGGGCTTAGCTTCAGAGGAAGAGCTCCACTTCAAATGGAATGGAAGAGGGCCACGCTGTCATAAATTTTTCATCTGCAGCTGGCTTTGAGGCAGACAGAAGAGGGGGCAAGCTGGGCGGGGGCAAATCGAAGGCTTCTAACAAACCTGGGCTCTCAGAGCCAAGAGACATAGAGATTGAGGGGGAGGGAAGCTGACAGAGAGAAAGAAAACATTGCGGTTATTTACAGAAGAACAAAGACGGTCTAGTGCTGTAGCATTGTTTGATGGCACCTAGCCTCCTTTCAGTAAGTTCAGCAGGGCAGGGTGGAGCCTCTGATGAGAGGCCAGCTGAGGAGACGGGGTAGAAGGATGCTCCTAATGATCTCTCGCTATGAAAGAGACAGATGTAAATACAGCCGATGTCACAACTGACTGAGGTCTTTCCAGAGATGCGCTGGTGTTTTTGTGCTCTTTTTTTTCCTCTGAAAAATAACAAGAATGATCCATCTTGTTAAATATAAGAACAACACATAATATAAAGGTTCTTTTACAAATGAATAGGATAATTCAAGTATTCACATTATATGAAGATTGAAACATTCTTAACAGAACCAGTTATACTGTTTTTATTTTTAAATGAAATTTTAACAAATGGGTTTAGGCTTCAGTTACCGAGACATTAGTTAAGTTGAATCTTCATGAAATGGGGAAAATGTAGGTGTTATGTTGTTTTGGGACTGGACTAGAAAATTACCAACAAAGACCTTTGTCTGACCGCATGCCGTGTACGTGACTTGTGCCTGTGTGAGTCATTTCTGCTGTTCTTCTAACAGTAATGGCAGCTGCAGCTATTGTGACCCCAAGAAAGGGGAGTGCTGACAGCCTAGAAACTAGACACACAGATACACTTTATCTTCATCTGATTCTTTCTTTCCTAACTTTTATCACCCCCTACTTCCCCATTCAGGGATCCAGTGTTAGTAGGGTCTTGGGGTGTCCAAAACCTGGTGTGAAATCATTGTTGAGTGCAGGATGTTCATGAAGTGCAGAAATGGGAGAAAGTTATTCCAGGACTGGACTGTGTAATGGAAAATAGCTAACAAACATGTTTTATGCTTTTAGACCTCTGCATGACCCCTGCCATGTACATGACTTGAACAGTTAGGGCAGCTGCTGGTACTGTGACCCCGAGAAGGAGAAGTGCTGACATCCTAGAAACTAGACACACAGATGTCTGCAGAACAAATATCCCCATATAAAGAGCTATTTTTTGTACTGAGTGTGCTAGAGTGACGACAGTAAAAGAAACCTGTGATACCATCTTTGTTCCATCCTGCAGATGGCATGTTTTCTGTGTGATGAGTCCTTTTTGCAAAAAGAAAAAAACACAAGCTTGCAACCAACATAGTGTTCAGGGTTTCCTCTCCTACTACTGATTTGAGTGAAGAGATTTTGTCTACAGTAACTGTAAATATACCTTTAATCAGGCCCTCAGGTCTGTTGAAAGGTTATTGCATTAGATGTATGGTTATAGCAAAATATTTAATTGGCATGGACCTTTACAGTGTATGGAGCTTCTTTAAACTTTAAAAAGGGTCTTTAGACTCACCTGTCACTTTTATGTTAGACATGTAAGTATTCATTAGAGGACCAATGGTGGTTATTGTATGGCATCCTTCTAAAGAGCCCTTTTTGGCTGCTTTATTTAAAGGGTATATCTAGTAAATATACTATAGAAGTGTTGTAGACCAAAATGCAGTCATTAATATAAGTATATTCCAATCCACTGAATTTTATGTGTCGTACTGGTCATCTTGATGTTTCAGCTGCTTTACATTAACAGCTGTTATTGTGTAATGTCTATTTATTTGGATTTTGCAGAGTAGTCTTAATCTGACAGATGAGGGCTTCCTGATTTTTGTGTGTGTGTGTGTGTGTGTGTGTGTGTGTGTGTGTGTGTGTGTGTGTGTGTGTGTGCGCGCGTGTGCGTGTGTGCGTGTGCTCTGCAGGAGCTGCACTCTCTGCACTTTTAATGAGAGATTTCCCAGCACCACTGAATCCTCCGGGTGCTGCTCTTGCATGGAGGCTAATGCGGTCTGACGGCCCTGGCCTTATTATAACAGTCTGTAAAGTTTCGGAAATAAAGGGCAAACTGCTTTTATGGTTTCTGTTAAATTGCATTTTCCTTAGTCTTCTCCAAAGCCCAAGTGTTTGTTGAGTGTGAGAACCAGTTCTTATGTAATTGTAAGTTTATGCTGTTTATGCATTTCTATCGGTTGTCACTTTACAACAATGTTTTTTGGACACGCAGACTTTTGAGATTTTTGGCTCATCTTCTAAATTAACATGAGCGGAGTTTTGCATTATGTCTCATACAGAAACGGACCTCATAGACTTTTAATAGCTGGCTTTCTGAAAGTCTTCCCAGTAGTAAAGCAAACTGGGGCATGAGAAGTGAACTCCTGTTGACTGTATAATGAAAGAGGCTTGTCAGTTTGGCTCTGGATCAGCGTGCTCTCGGTCATTATGGCTGTTATCATATCTGGTTTCACCATAATACTTCTTAGATTTATGAGTACTGCTGTCTTCAGCGTTCAGTGTTTTAATGATGGCGAAAAGCTCAAAAGAGCCCGATGAGGAAAATGTTCTGCTCGTTGGCAGTTTGAGTGAGTGAATCAAGTCTCCTGAGAGAAATGAGATTTGTCTGCTTTTCATTTACATTACAAAAAAATTTGAGTAATTGCCCTGGAAAAAAAAGACATCAAACATTGTTTGACAGTCTCTCCTCTCCCCTCCCCCCACAAACACTTCCTTTCTCTCTGAGGTGTGTTCAGTATTTAATCTCGCTGATTTAGCAGAGATCATGCTCATTAGATCCTCCAGCTGTCTCTGTCTCCTAATCCCACTGTTTGCACTCCGCTCACACAGCAGTGCAGTGTTGGGCTTTTCCGGAGGGGGGCTGACACATGTGGAGATGTGGAATGTTGTTGGATTTTCACATAGATTTGTATGAATGGAGCTGCCGTATCACCAACAAAGGAACTCCCAAAGGTGTGCCCGGCATCACCCAGGTCACCCGCAATGTAGCGCACTTTCCTCCCTTGTGTACGTTTCTTTCAAAGAAACATAGAGGCTGTGTATTCATTTATTAAACAGTTCAATGGTTTGCGAGGAAGGAAAGTCTTTGTGATTAAGTATTTGCAGCCTGAATTTGGTTTTTAGGTGCATTTTGTAAGCACAGAGTTGTTTGCCTGGAAAGGGCAAGCTGTAAAGGAATGCAGAATGAAAGAATATGAGTCCATTGTGTCAGGGATTGTATTTTGTGCTTAGAGGTGAAAGAGGATTAACATGTTTGATCAAAATTTAAATAGACTTGTGTTTCCCAACCCCAGCCTTGCTACTCAGTGTAGTTTCTCTTAGTTTTGCTCTGATGTATCTGATGCAACAGGGCAACTATTTGACCAATCCATGCTCTGCCCATAACCTAAGAGAGGTTGCTGTGTTGGACACACTTTACAGAATGCTGGCAAAAATCTAATTCAACCTATTATTGCACAGTGCATTTTTTTATAAAGACAAAATTGCTATTTATTGCTATATATTGCCATATAGATTTCTGCAAAGCCCTCCATCTCCAAAATAATAACTTTACAAGAAAAGGATAAATACTGTAAACTTTGAGTAGAAGTTAATGTAACAATGATGGACCATGACATTTCAACACAATGTGAAGATTGCAGTTATTTTCCAAAAAAAAAAAACAGCAGCAGAAATGTACATATAAGGTTTTATCCTGACAGCAACAATATGTATTTCTTGCTTACAAAGCTTAGAAAATATATATTTTTTATGTAAAGTTCAGTTTACTAAGACTACAGCTTGTTGTGCGAGCCCTGCATGGCTCCACCAAAGTGTCCCCTGGTGAGGCGCAAGGTTTATAAGGCAGGGTGAAATAATAGTCATCAACAAGCTCAGGACAAACTGGAAAAGTAACGTAAAATGACAAACATAGCCGTGTTACGAATGTGCCTTTTCCAGCAAGACAATTCTGTAACTCTGTAACTAGAATCCTTTGTAAATCTCTGTGTGAAACATGACATGGATGGTGCCTGCAAATTGCGGTGGCATCATATCATATTCAGCACCATCTGAACAACATATGAACACAAGATCCGGAGAGATTAAACAGTGTTGTACTGATGATAACCATTCTTTCATCATGTGCTGAAAAAAGTGTCTCAACATGTGTTCTGAGACCTTATTGCATATTTACACCTGGCTTTAAAAGTTGACACAAAACTGGCCACTGCAAGTTGCTCAAACTTTAGTAAATCAAGCAGAATATGTAATCAGATGCACCTGTAATGTCTTCACCATTTTTTACACAATCCTCCCATGCAAAGTCTTCTCTCAAATACAGATGTATGAGAACTGTGCACTTAGGCTCATGCTTCGGTTTTGAACATGCGGACGGGCTGCGTCTGACCTGAAACTGACACAAAAGGTTTAGTATGCTGGGCCCTGAGTTTCTTATTTAAGATGCTCCAGTATGAACATGGATTGTTATTGTAGCTCTTTGAAACTAGGAAGGGTATAAATGACAGTGCAGAATTTGCACTGAGCTAAAATTAGCTTGAACACAAACCATGCGTACGGCAAAAAATTACACTGGATCTGTCTTAACAGTGTAGCACCACTTGGAATTTATAACAAAGCTATTTCTTTGAAGATGGTCCAACAATTATTAAATCAAATAAACTAGAATATGAATTATTATAAGGTCACCTCTTCTGTAATCAAATGATTTGCTGTATATCTTTACTCTGAAACTGTAAGAGGAGAACTGGCCCTTATGACTGTGTGTATGCAGGTACAGTGGAGTGGATGGTAGGCGGAGGAGCCAAGCGGTGACCCACTGCCCTCTGCAGCCCACTCCTAATCCCTGCTGGGAAGAGACCATCTCAGTGGAGTTGTTGGATGTTGAAGCCCACAGGGAGGGTAAGCAGCCTCACAGCTAATGCAGCCAAACAGAATTATCACACTGAGTAATGCTGTGTGGGTTTAAGGGCAGTCTGTAAATTACCCAGGACAGAAGTCTTAGCCAAATTTCCTGCTGGATGTGACTTAACTGCACAAATGTACATCTAACTTGCCTTAACCGTGTTATCTGAGTTCAATCTATTTGATTATGCTCCAGTTCTGTGTATTTTAAAGTGAACTAATGCTTGAATTTTCAAGAACTTAAAATGGTAATAGGTTATGATTCAAAATTAGCTGGCCGCACAAAATCTTACACTGTGTTGTTTTGTGAATTGAAAAGTAGTCCCTAGGTCAGATTCAGAACAAAATTAAATCATTAATTGACATAATAGGGTTGCTGGAGTGTATATGTACCATGTATGATTACTGACTATTAGAAACACTCGCATTGTCGGGACAACTTAAGTGCAGAGTAACACTGTGACTTTTTCAGTGCAGAATTTGTGCAAGTGTGTGATCACTAACCCTCCGCTTAGAGATTTACACTTCCAATGAACACATCCTTTTTCAGCCCGCTTTATCACAAACAGAATTCAGTAAAGGGGAAAATCGTTTGAAAATAAATGTACAAATCTATTAAGATTTTGCTTGAGCAATTGTAACTTCTCACCCACCTTCGGGCATGTGACTGTTGTGATCAGAAGCGGTTCTACAGCAGTCTCTTTCTGTTGGCTTGTATCTATTGGGTGAACGGTTTAGCTCCAGTCAGAAACTGTAAATCAGGAAATACTACATGGCTGACATACCTGATAAAATGGTCAATGACACAAAGTAGATGGACCTATTAAACTGGCAACTCAATGCAGATGAACAAAATGGGTAGTGACACTGCTCCTTAAATTGTGAGCCTTATGTCCATATGGTTGCAATGACATGGTTACAGCTTTTCTCAAACAGTTCTACAAAGCCATGCCTCATAGCACCAACCTTTTCAGTGACCTGGTCTACAGTAAACAAGGACAACGAGAGTCCCTTATTACCAGTCACAGTATTCACAGTGTGCCTGTGTTTTGAAGTCTTTTTCTCCACGTCAGGAAAAAATATCAAGTGAAAAAAAAAAAAATCTGATGGAAATTTCTAAGCTATGGTTGCACATGACTGCCCTTTACTGAATGTTAATCGAACAAGTATTTTTTCCACTGTGAGCTTAGGGAGAGAGAGAGCATGTGTGACAGGAAAATCTATCTGTTCTGAAATTGCTTTGCCTTGATCTGCGAGTCTACGCTGTGAAAGGGATTTCTCTGTTGACGATAATTGCAGTGCGTGGGTCTGATTATTCCTGCTGCATGCTTTCTGCCTGTTAACTGACAGAATAATTACGCACCGGGCCTTAATGGCTCTCCCTAAGTGAATGGAGGGAATGATTGCTCGGGATGTGTTGGGAATGCTGATGGAAGCCAGAGAGAAGATCGCTGAAGCATCCCAAACAGTCTAAATCCTCCAAGTGTCTGTTTAGCCTCTTTTTTGTCAGCTTTATATACTTCCCCCCTGCCTGGAAAGCAAACTCATTGGCTGGTGGTAAAGTCAAGGGGTTGTCCTTGAAAACTGGCATGAGTACGTCAGATGGGAAACATTGTTGAGCGCTGTTGGGGATGACCACCTTGGCTGCTGACCTGCAAGAAAAAAGACGGCATGGCTTATCTTCTCAGTGACAGAAACATCTCTGTGCCAAGGCCTACCCTGGAATTCTGGGCCAGAGCCCTCCGGGCCACGAGCAGCTTATAAATTTGCTGACAGGGCAGTTGTCACCGTTCAGTTTAGACACATTGTTCCAAAAAATCTGTCTCCATCTAGTTCCTTTTAGAGGAAGCCTCTGCCCAGAGCAGTCTGGACTGAGCCTGGGGCTGGATGTAGAACACCAGAGGAAGCCAAAGGTTCATTCTCAGTTCAGTACACTTGTAGACATAAAGCTAGTCTGGCACACTGTAAGAAACACAGTGCTGAAAGCAGCAGCTAAGAGAGATATTTCATAGCTGCCTCATGTTCTATTCTCTTTGATAGGCTATCACCTTGGCACAGCCTAAGTAGAGAAAATGACACAAAAAGAGCTGCAGTATTATTTCTGCCTGTCGTAACCACTTACATTTCTGCCATGTTAAAAGTGCACATCAGTTATCAGAATCCTATTTTAGACTTCCCATCTTGTTACGGTACTGTGAATTTTTATGTAGTGTTCTTCTTTGTGTGTAATACTGGCTTGCAGATGTGGTCATTAATGTAGCACATGGTCCGTCTAAAGAGTTGCTGGCCCATTACCGACTGCCTCCAGCTTACCTGAAGCCCTTTCAGCACTACCATCTGGAGCTGGTACAGGTGAGGTGTGATCTCCACTACTGTTGGAAACTTGAAATCCCATGGTCTGCTCTCAAAAAGCACCTTAATTGGTTCTTGGCTTGGAAATATGATTCCATAAAAACTGTAATCAGTATTGAAACCTTACGTGAAGGTTCCTTAAACCTTAAGATTTTTCACACTCACAGAGAGAGCAAAGAGAGTAAGGGAGAGTGCAAGAAAAACACAAGAGCACCAAAACCACAGGACAAGACATTTTGAGTAGTAGACAAAAGCAGCTACAGTACAAGTTTGAATGAATACAGTTTTGACAGATACTGTATTCTAGCTGCAGAGTCGTTAACTTTGCAACTTTGTGTATGAGTGTGTGTGTGTGTGTCTGGGGGGGTACAGTTTATGATTCAGTTCTGATTGTGGAGTCTGATGGCCTGAGGGATGTATCTATTTCTTGTTCTGGCCGTGGAGATTCATATGCTGATTCATATGGGAGGAGGAAGAAGAGGGTGTGTGAAGGCTGTGTGAAGGGTGTGTGTGGGTCATCCCCTGTGCTTTTGGGTTTGCGGGTGCAGCGTGTGGTGTAAATGTCCGTGACAGCGAGGAGAGAGACCCTGCTGTGGTCCGAATGGAACAATTTCCGTACTGTGGCATGATGCAGCTACAGAGAATGCTCACTGTAGTTCGGTAGTCTCTTTGTAGAAAATAGTAAGATTTTAGGTAGGAGGGGCACTAAAAACACCGTTTTCCTCACATCATCGTCACAGATCAGACAGAGCACCTAGCCGTTGGGTGTCAGGGTGGTACACATATAGAACACGTATAGAGATGCTGAGATTCCTGTAACTTCTAAGATGATTGTCCATTATTGGCTAAATGGTTTCACATGCTTAGTTTTAATCAATATGAATCTTTCACTTCCCTAAGAACCTTTATGTAAGAACACACTTTAATTCATCATTGATATAACTGCATCACATGCATATTATTTTCAAAATAGTTATCCAGTGGTTCATAGTGTTTACTGAATAAGTCTAACAATAAACTGAATGCTAAGCCTAGAGTTGGTTAGTGTGACATCACCTTTAAGAGAGAACTATCCCTCTGTTCAGACAGATGTAATATAGTTGCAGTTTAAGGGGACCCGACAGCCTGCCAGGACTGTGTGTGATTTAAGCAGGCCTCATCATCCACATTAAGGGTCTCCGTCAGGGGGCTGGGTACCTGACACACACTCTAGTCGGGTTGAGCAAGAGGAGCAGCCTTAGGCGCAATCCATCAAACTGGGGCCTGTGTGGGCTTTACACAGTCCAATGAATAAACCATGTTCCCTGGAACCCTTATAGTGAGAGTAATTCTGTGTTATTACATAGGCTGTAGTTTAATGGCAGTTTGCACAATGATGATGTATATGTAGGGAAAACTGCTGTAATCAATTTTAGACAGGAAGCGTGAAATGATCACTTGCATTGTCAAGATTGTCTATCTATATGACTTTAGTCTCGTTTTATTCTTACAACAATACAGTGGATAGGTTTTTTCAGACAGCAGCAGAGGAGGCTTCTGCCTCTTCCCCAGTGGATCTTTTGTTTGTATATTAATCAGCTAGAAATCAAGTCTCCTAAAAGGCCCTTGGCTTGAATGTCCAGTTCTATGAAAAAAAATGTAATTAGCATGAAACTTTTACATGATATGGAAGTTCTTTTAAACCTCTTTTCCTGTCTGAAAGTCAGTCGCACATCTCATTTACAATTTTTTTTAAAAGAACTATGCCCTTTAAGGTTCTTCTGAGGCATTGCTCCACCTTGCACTTTTTTGAGGGTGTAGTCTTTAGAATTCTTTGGTGTTTGTGAACAATGTTCTCCCTTCCTCCACCCCTTCAGCATCTGTAGATTCACTATTGATTCCTGGCAGATCCGGTGTAGACACGCGGTAGGTTCATTGTAAATTCTGTGTAAGTTTTTCTTGTCTCAGCAGGGACTGTGGATGACTGTCATCTACATATAATCAACAGAGAGGCAATGAGATCAATGAGAGTTATTCAAATGCAGTACAGCTTGTGCCTGAAGTGCATCATCTGCTGCCGTCCGCCAGAGGAGTTTGGAGGGCTGTGTGTGTGTGAATGGGGAAGTGGGAGTGGGGAAGACGGGTGAATGGTTGGTTTCGACTGGAGGACATTTCAAGAGCAAAACAGAGTTCTGCTGTATAAAAAAGAGAGAAGGAAACTGAGAAAGAGAGAAGTGAGAGAGAGAGATGTTATTTCCGTTCCTCAGCTTTACCCCGTTTTGCCCTTTAGCTGTCAGCATCTAGCTGAAGCCCACAGAGCAGAGAGCGTGCGAGTTCACACATGATTGCGCCTTTACCCACCGCTCTAAAACAGCTCCCTGCACCAGGACCAGTAGACTAACAGACATAAATTATTCATCAGTCGCGCTGCAGCCATAGCTCTGTAGGCACTGTAATTTCATTCTCTGTTGTTAGACTGCAGTTTATTACAATGGACATAATTAGCAATATACCAGTTTCATTTTTTTTACTACCATGAAGAATTTGTTTCTTTTTGTGCTTCTGAAGTGAAAAAAGTGGGGGATTTAAAACGATTATAGTAAATGCAGGTAGGCTGCATATGTCAATATGAATTTTAAAAAAAGACATTGATTAATGGAGCAAAGGCTGAATGGCTATAACTAGTTATTCATCAAATCCATAATAAGCAGCGTTCTCTGTTCAGATGGAGCTATGCTCAGAGGTTTCTGGGACCCTGGCTGTCTGTGCTTTATGGCCCCCATAAACATTGATCTCTTCAGTGTTGTTTTATTGAAGCACACTCTAGAGAGCGCAGAGCTGTAATCACAGGTGCTGTGTGGCCTTGTGCAGCCCCTGCCCCACCCCCACAACCGCACACACACACACACACACATGCACTCTCTCTCACTCCCCCTTGCTGTTGCTGCTGCATGGAGGCTCCACCATGGAGAAGGGAGAGAGAAAGAGAGGGAGGGAGGAATGGAGGGAGGGGGTGGAAAAGGAAACATTTTGTGCAATGATTAAAGATCCTGAGTGTTTTATTACAGCTAGAGCACATGTTTAATGCACTTAATGTTAAAACACCATGGCTGGCCCTCTTGTGTGTGTGTGTGTATGTGGTTCCCCATGACAGAATGCATAATTTTTGTTACCACATTTATCTGTTTGGTGTAAATATGTCACATATATTATGTGTGTCGCAGCAGCATCTGTACCCTCAGGGACAGCAATACAGGTGCATGTGTGTGCATTTTAAGAGGCCCTGAGGTCCCCACAATTATAGGAAAACAAGGCAGAGAGGAGGTTTTTCTTGGTCCTCATAAAGAATTACGAGCTGTTTGAGCTACAAATTAGTATTATTTTGGTTTAGATGTTGCATTGCTTGGTCCTAGGTCCTAAGAAACACAGTAACCCCAGTGTGTGTGTGTGTGTGTGTGTGTGTGTACGTGTACGCGTACCCACCCTTTCTGTTTTGTCTTTTTTTCGTGAATCGCCCTCATTTGCATACTGTCCTTCATTCATAAAAAAATCCCAACGGCCCAGAGCAGCGCAAGCTCTCAGAATATGATTAAAATCTCGCAATTAAGCAGCAATATTAATATTAAAACACAAAAATAGTGTTGTAGAGAAAATTGAGTATACTGAATACTGAAGGACAGGGGCGTTTTGAAGCAGGCTAAAGGCTAGTTACCTTGCTTGCAACTCTCTTGTGTAAATGTAGCACATTTTAATGCTCCCGAACTGAAATAAACAGATTAATAAGCTTTCAAGAGTTAAACTAGGTATACTTGAGCATATAAACAGAAAAATCTGCAGAGTAAACTTCATAGGAGCCTGAGAAATGCTAGGCTAGCTAGCTTCTCGCTCCTTAAAGAGAGTATCTAGCAAGAAGGTAACCACTAAAAACCCTCTTATGGCCTCTAAATGTTGATTTATTATACGCTAACACAGATTTACAGATGTATTTATTATGTATTATGCCAGACGGGATCTATTGGTATGTGAATATGTCAGCCCCCCCAATTTGAGACACTGGTAGCATGTTTAGGCTAATCCTGGACAAGAGGATCAAAGTCCCCCCAAAAAGAGCCTTAACGCGAATTAAACACCTCGGTTTGGCCAAAGGAGCACTGTTGAGAGATTCATGTTCACTCTTCTGTAATCTACAATCTTTCAGTGCTCAGAAGAGAGTGGCTTTTCAGCCCAAAAGGTTCCCCCATTCCTCAAAATGCCTCCACAGTAACGACTAACATGTAAACAAAAGTCACTATGTGGACCAAAGTATTGGGACACCTCTGCTTTTCAGGGTTTAGGTTAGGTCCCTTACTTCCAGTGAAGGACCATCTTAATGCTTCTCAGCAGACCGACACATTTTGGACAACACCATGCTTCCAACTTTGTGGACAGTCTGGGGAAGAACCTTTTCGATTCCAGCATGTCTGTGTCCCAGTGCAAAAAGCGAGCTCCATAAAGACATGGCTGGAGGGGTTCAGTGTGGAAGAACTTGACTGGTCCACACAGAGTCCTGACCTCAACCCCATCCAGCATCTTTGGGATGAACTGAAACGGAGATTGCAAGTCAGACCTTCTCGTCCAACATCACTGACTGACCTCATAAATGTTCTACAGAATGAATGGACACAAATTCCCACAGAAACTCCAAAATTTTGGAAAGCCTTCCAAGAAGAGTGGAAGCTGTTATAGCTGTTAAGGGGGACCAACACCATATCAAAGTCTATGGATTTGAATACAGTTTAATGAAAGACCCTGTTGTTGTAATCGTCAGGCATTTCTAATATGTCAAGTCATGCTGAAATAGAAAAGGTTCTTTTCCAAACTGTGTCCACAAATTTGGAAGCATTGCATTGTCTTGTTCTGCTGAAGCATTAAGATTAAGCCCTTCACTGGAAGTAAGGGGCCTAGCCCAAACCCTGAAAAACAGGTGTGTCCCAATACTTTTGTCTATATAACCACATGTGCGCAGAAGTAAACACATGTAACATAATATGAATAACTTGTGTTCACATGACACATGACTGCATGTGGGTTTTCTCACACCCACATCAGTCCAAAAACTGTCAAATGTTTTTGCTGTAGGGTTTTTAAAGCTACAAGGCTAAAGTATCTAATACATAAACTTGTAAGTTTGTACGTGTTCCCTGACCCTGTATGACACAGTGTTAGCTGTAAACATGTATACAATTCAGGCTGATACTACTGTTTTAGCTATAGGACACACTCTTGACCAGTGACAGCGAGTGACATTCTACTGTCCTAAGCAAAACAGAATTTTGCCTTCTCCAGGATTTTTTTGTTGAGGGGAGGGAGAGGTTAGATTTTGCTGATGGTGTGGTTGTGGGGGTTTCACTGGGGGTTATCACTTTGCAACTGTGTTTTAAAAATGTGGCACTGTGATCCTGAATCCCAAATCCAGCAACAATTTTCAGCACTCTGTTCCAACAGCATTAACATGAACAGATTGACGGTATTCTAGCCCAATAATGTTGAGTGTTGGGGGATCCTATTTCAAAGGTGGATGAAAGTTTTGCTGCCCTCCTAAAGTGCCACACTAGGCTACTGCCTAGCTTGCCTATATGAAAGTCAAGGCCCTGCATGTTAATAACAATGTTATACAGAAAACATTAGCAAGACGTATTTGAGATTATGCAACTAATCAGGTCTGAAACAATAGTGCAGTGGTGTGTGTCTGAGGCAATGCAAATTGTTTGGGGGGGGGGATCTTTGGACAACAATTAAGGGGATAAAGGGCCAATAAAAAATTTTAATAAATTAAATTTTTTTCTCAAACAGTTTCTTTAACTTGAGGCCCGCTGCTCCTGCTGGACAAGGCCCGGCTCAGTGGAAATGTCCTTGTCCAGATCCTAAAAACATCCCACTCATCCGAAATGACTTTGCTCCATTTGCGGTTGGTGTATCGCATGTCCAGAGAGCCGTTTCATCACCTGTGGCAAAAAACAAGGTGTTGGTATTAAGTGGCCTGGAAGTGGGCATAGTTAGCTAGTCAGCAGCTGCCTGGTCACTCTGTACTGACTTCACAAGAAGGAACATGGAGTGAAGCGCTAGCCAATGAGAACCCAGCTCACTTCCTCCATATGTCACTCGTTTGTCTGTGTGCAGCAGGTGTGTAGGTACAGTCCCAGTCTAATCTCACTAAGTGCTACATGTACATAAAATACCGCTCTGATGCTGCAGGTGTCAAGGAACAATGAACAAAAACACAAAATTAGCTGGTCGAAGACCATCTTATATTAAGTAAACTTTCCGGAGCTAGAATACATATAATAAAAGGACATTTGTATTACCACTTATGTGTAAATCAATGCGTCTCAAACCATTCAAACCCAGTCTTTCAAGTTTATTATGCTGTACTAGGGAACTTGGTATATGTAAATAAATATCTCTTGAACACCCACATGTCGTTATAAAGCGTCATAATAAAGGGAGTTTCCAAACTGTCTTTTGTGTGATAATAGAGTGGATGGATCCAGACATCTGCATCGACACAGCTAAGAAAGAATAAAAAAGCTTAAAGTAAGATAAATATTTAAAGAGCACTATCGGTTTCCTCATGGTTGGCTTTCTGAGTAACCATGGCAGAGGCACATGCATTATTAACCTGTTAATGGTAACACTGGCAATGAGGCTGCCAGAGTCCAGCTCAGAGCACAGAATGTTTTCTGGAGGACACACACTGGCTGGGATACTCCTGTAAATATGGGGAAATAAAGGCTCGTCCTGTATACATGTGTATACCTGTATACAGCAGTGGATTTAAGTGATACATTCTGTGGGAGATGTAACTTACTAGGGAGATTTCCAATGGAGGGGAATTTGCCATCTGGGGGCGGCGAGAAGCCCCAGAAGCGGGTGAGGTTCCGGGTGGCGTCGGGGAACAGCGGGCGGGTTCTGAAGGAGATGTTTAAGGATGAAGGTCCGGCAGACTCTCTGGACTCAGACTGCACCAGCAGCTCAGAGGCAGACCGGGCCAGCACGCCCTCCACCAGTGGGGAGCAAAATGGACATCTGGGGGGCTACCTGGGCTCAGAGCTGGACGATAGTGAGAGTGAGCCGGACGACCTGCTGCTGTTTGCTGGAGGAAAGGACAAGGACAGAATTTTCAGTACCAAACGGGTCAATATCCTCAGCAAGAACGGGACAGTGCGAGGAGTCAAGCACAAAGTCAGTGCCGGCCAAATACTGTTCGACAACCTGAATAAAGTCAGCGGGGTGAGTAACAGCCAGAACACAATGAACATCCAGGACAGTCAGGCCTACAGCAGAGTGCAGGTCACAGACTGACACACTGAACCGCCTGAATATTTCATTCCCCAACCACTTCTTGCTGAAAAGAATAGTTCAGCTAAAAATCTAATTTACACAAAGCTTCACTTACCACACGTATAATCAGCAAAGACATTTCACGTCCAGACATTGCTTTGTCAGGTTAGAACTGTAGGTTATCTTTACTAATAACACCACTCTTTTCTCAGACCACATCCAGGTCTTCTTTAAGGTAGCGTGGACTTGTCCATGTGGTTTAGGACACTGTATGACTTACTGTGAGTTATGAAAATGAACACCACATCAACTACAGACAGTCATTTGAGACATCTGTGCATGTATCCACAAAGCTGTCACAAATATCTGACTATGTCTTAACCAATTTGTGTCACCTTAATGAAGAGCTTGTTGCAGTTTAAGCAAGTTGAGAGAAGTTTAAGCCAGTTGATCTATTTTTATGCAAGCTATTTGGGTTATTTGGGTGACTTTTGACTTTGTGTTTGTCAGCAATATTAGTCTTGTCGCTGCAGTTTTAAACTAAAGATATTTGTACACCAAACATGGTCTTGACTCGTGAACGACATCTGGGGTAAGTGGTAAATTGTAAAATATTTTTTGCAAATAATCCCAGTAACAGAATTTCAGTTTTACATCATAAACACGCGTACCTTCAGAGGTAACATAGACATTCAGAGTAGTTATGGGGTGAGGTTTGAGATGAATAACTTAATAATAAATCTGACGTTGAAGAGGGTCAGTCTATCGAACTGCTATGTGACACAGAAATAAAATGTAGAGCATCAGTTATCTCCAACTCAGACAACACGGAAAGCCAGACTCTTCCAAGAACCGTCTATCATAAATGTCCTTAAGGGGGTCAGAGTGTCCTTCCTGCACAGCGATTGGTTACAGCTCCTCTCTCATGCTCTGGCTGGACAAGCGAGCCGTCTCGGAGGACAAGGTCACTGTATGATTAAACATTAATGATACATTTCTTTAAGTGTATCAGCTAAGCTAATCAACTTAATGAATTCTCATGACTTCCACTTTCTACTCACTGTGCTAACACCAGCCTTTTGTCTGATATCAAATTCTGTTCAGTTTTACTGACATGAGCATGATTCACTCTAAAACTTCACGTTCTTTACGTAATCTCCACTACTTAACTTAGAATAAACTAAAACAGCACACGAAGGCAGCATGTTTACAGGACAAGCAAATGGAATTATTAAAAATAATGACTCAAATGTGTGCTCCATGAAGTGGACTCAAATAAAATGACTCAATTATGTGCTCACACGCAACGAGTGCATGTTGATTTTCATTGCTATACTGAGACTACTATCCGCAAAACATTCAGCGTAGAAGTGAGGCGGCTAATTTTAGGTTGCATTCTTTGCCACAGATCGTAGACCACTGCTCTTATTTTGGAGGGTTTACGAGCCCTGTGGCCCACATTTACAGTGAGGTAGTGCTGCCACGCTAAAGGAAAAAAGCCCTTTAGCATCTCATTATGACATGTTGGGTCAAACTATGAACTAAACATCTCAGCATTATGAAAAACGACAAAAATGACAACCAACAAATGACATGTGACAAAATATTTTTTTCATAATTGCTATTTTTAAATCTTATCTTTTAATAATTATGTTCTTTGTCTGACTTTTTACTTTGGCACAATATTACACCATGAAATAATATATTAAATATAATATATTTCATATAATATTAATAATATATTAAACAGCACTTAATTACGACACAGCGTCTTGCAATTACAGCATGCCAAAGAGTTAACTTTTAAATTGGATGAGAGTTGTCACTTTTAACAAAAGTACTGTGTAAGGAAACACTATCTACAAAAAAACACAAGTACCTGGACAATACAGAAAAAACTGTATTGCAGTTGAAAAACATTAACTGAGTGGAATCTGTTACAGCAGATCCCAGTTTGGGCGAGTCACAGATTTTCTAAGCATTTTGACAGAGTGGTTAATTTTAATACTCAGTTATGAATTATGCCAGTATAATAAGGTGTATGTCTTGTGTTTTTGGGCTGTTAATACTGGCATGAAGATGGATTAGCATCATTCACAAATCTAGCTATTCCAGGTCAAAACCAAGTGTTTCTGTTACGTATGGATGGTTATATCTGCAAAGATAAATGAGCTGGAAACTAATTATCTAAAGAAACAACTCCTTCCCTCAGTAGATTTAATACACAATCACACATTTTAGTTGGAAATGTAAATTTAATATATCAAGTAATATATCAGTTACTATATCAATGCCATCTTTAACTTTTGTCCACGTAATGATCCAACAAGAGGTTTCTATATTGTTTATTAACAATGTAAATATGAATTAACTTTTTTATTTATCCTGCCATTATTATAGTTTTTTATGGTTATTTATGGTTCTTGCATTCAGATCTACATGTGATCTTTTGTGTGTAATTGTCTCCCTTCACTGGTTTAAAAATATAGTCCTGAAAAGATCTGTAACTGAGTGCAGTCTGAAAAACAAACCAATTAATTCTTAAAAATCAAATGTACACTCCACTGTTAAGATGTAACACATTCTGTAATTAACCAGACAGATTGGTGTGTTCAGTTAAAGACTACACTTGTGCAAGACATTCCAGGTCGAGCAGGAACTGTTGTTTAGAAAACTAGACATCATGACAAACCTTTGCAGCTGTACTATCTATGGCACTTTGGCCATCTGATTTCTGATTTTCATGCGAATATTTGTACTGGAAATTTAAATGCAGATGTAATGCTACCTATTAATATCAACTGGCATGTTTATTAAAAAAAACAAAAAACTCTATGTTATAGATGATGTTAGAATTAAAAGGTTTATTTTATTACTCACCAGAGAATGGATTTTATAAATCAGGAAATATTACGCACTGACATGGTAAGACACCTTTAAGAAGATAACACAAAGTAAGTGCAAAAAGATAACACTGTTTCAGAGTGAGTGTTACTCCAAATCTCAGAAACACTTCTTTAGTTTTGACCTGAAGGCTGAAGTAGCAAACAAGAATGGAAACTCAGACTCCACCAATCAGCATCAGCAAACTGCACGCCTACGCCATTACCCACTTAGTTCACTCACCTGAGCAAAAGTGTGTTCAACAGTTATAATGGCTGTTTTTATCTTTATCTTTTGTCCATTTTTATAGACCGCAGTGCCATACAATCAGTATATCATACTATGACATAAGCAAGTGAGATTACTTAACGACTCAGCACGGTAGAGGCAGATAGCACCATCCTAAGTGGTGCTAATAAGCTTCCATGAATGGCAAGCTACATAACACAAAACCTTTATTGCCCATTGTCATGAACAAGTCCAAACGATCATCAGGCAAAAGCACTAAGAAAACAAACAAATAAACAAACATGTCGCGTTAGTGAACAAAAAAATACCTTGTGATTCCCGTGCCAAACTAAAGAAAAGCTTCAGATGACGAGCAGATAACAAGCATTGCAGCTGATTGACTATATATGGGGTAATGGAAAAACTGTGAAATTTTGTCATTTTAAAGCAGGTGAAGTAATAATCACCAAGGGCGCCGGAACCATTACAGCAGGGGAAGACATACCCCCCGCTTTTCAAAAGCATTCGTTTTGTCGTCGTCCCCCCTCCCCCCTCCCCCCTCCCCTCTCCCCTCCCTCTTTGTGTTTCACTCCACTCCCTCCACCCAAGACACCCCCCCACCACCACCACATTGAAAAAGCTTCCGGCACCCCTGCTTGAATCCTAAGTTGTACTTTTCAGGTTTTCAGTGTTTGTAGCAAGTTAAACAGTTTCACGAATAACATGTACTTTGTGAGGTGTTTCAGTTGTCTGATACACACTTTAATATCTTTAATATGGGACCTCTTGAGCTAGAAGAGCAGGCCAGAAACATTCACCCCAGTAACGCCTATAATGGGCTTGATATGGTCACCTACTGCTCCTGCTGCTAATGGAGCACACATACTCCACACTGATGTTCCTGTCAGACCTGCTTCATCCTGGTGTTCTCTCTGTTCTGTCCAGCCCGAGCTGACTCTGGAGTTTGGGCGGATTGTGATTTTCACCACCAGTTTCCGTGTGGTCAGAACGACGTTTGAGCGGTGTGAGCTGGTGCGCAAAATCTTCCAGAACCACAGGGTGAAGTTCATGGAGAAGAACATTGCTCTGGATAGTGAGTATGGAAAGGAGCTGGAGGCGCGCTGCAGGAGGGTGGGCGAGCCCCCCTCTCTGCCTGTGGTCTTCATCGATGGACACTACCTAGGGGTCAGTTCTTTTATTAAAGCCTTTATGACCTCACATCAAAACGTTTCTTAAGCCGATTCCCTGATATTCTATCTTAAAGTTAAATGTATATCATGAAATATATGTTATAGATTGATTTCATACCCTTCCTGAAATTCATTTAGGATACTATTTAATGTCATACCTTTTTTTTAATTTAGAATCATCTGGAAACATACAGTCATATCCAAAAGTAGTTTATATACTAGCAGTAGTTGATTTTCTGAGGGAAAATGAGTACACATCGTCTACAGAGAATATACTTTATTAAATTCTTCTGAAAATTTTAGCTCTGCAAATTTGAGCACTTTTAGCAATGTCTATTTGTTTGCTGAGTTTAACATACTGGGAAACAATAAAACATAAAATGTGCCATAACCTTTGTGCCGTAACTTTTGTACAAGTCACATTTTATGTTTTACTCACTTATTTCCAAAATGTTAAAAAATGTGCACTAAAATGTGCAGAGGTGCGATCTCTGTAGATGATGTGTACTTATTTGTTATTCTTTTTCTTTGTTATTAATTGTAAAGTATTTTATCATAAAGTGCT
>JBBPCX010000135.1:9298013-9308992 GCA_037974365.1 Hydrocynus forskahlii | reverse complement strand
TGTGTGTGTGTGTGTGTGTGTGTGTGTGTGTGTGTGTGTGTGTGTGTGTGTGTGTGTGTGAGAGAGAGAGAGAGAATACAGGTGGACTTTCTTTTTCTATCCTGCCCCACACACACTGTGGTGCTAATAATAGTGAGGCTGTTGCCAAGACATACTATTGGAAGTGTGAATCCATGTTTTATTTATTTTTTTTCCATTCCCAAATGACTTTCCTGTGCCAGCATTATAACTGTAATCTCAGGCTGATTCTTGGCTGTCACATTCCCATTTTCAGTTTTTGGCTGTTTGTTCTAGAGTAGGCTGTATACGCCTTTGTGTATGTGTGTGTCTCATCATTCAGGCAATCTCTCGAGCAAACTGCTGTTCTAATGGAGGCTGTGTTTCTGTCATTCACCGTAAGAACAGTTACAGGGTCGCCTCTTTTCTCTTATGTGTTCTCTCTTTTCTTGTGTGGATTATTTTGCCAGCTATACAGATACTGATTTTAAAGAGCTGAAACCTCCACTAAGGATGTGAAGGTTTCAGCTCTTTAAATCTGCTCAATTGATGCAGTGCCCAGTTTCACACAAGAAGCTTCTTGAAATGACCACTGCTGCAGTATGTTCGGGCGTTTAGTCCTTCAGCCTGCCAGCATACATCCACGTAAATTGCAGCCAGCCGACACAGCAAGTGTCCAGTGGACTTTAGACCCAGAGCCCGTCGTACAGCGCCAGTCACCATTTCAGAATCAGAATCAGAATCCAAATCGCGTTTATTGGCCGAGTACGTGAACAAACACATACAAGGTATTTGATTCCGGTCAATGGTGTCTCTCAAGCACAACAGTATAAAACAACAACAATATGTAAAGATACAAAGAACAATATCCTGAGCAATATAATACACAATAATGTACAATCTACAATATGAATATGTATAGATTTATATTTGTAAATATAAAGATAAATGTTAACAAATGTATGTAAGTATTATTTGTACATATAATACCTTTATAGTATTTATAAACATATTTTACAGGTCACTTTGTATTGTAAATAAACAACGAAGACATAGTTACAGTATTGTGTTATCTTACATAAGTTTCAGATAGTTTACTGTAGTAGATTTATTGTGACTCGGTTATGTAGCCTTATTCATTTGCATGGTGATTATTTTGCATTGTTGATTTATACACTTTATGTGTATATGTGTGTGTATGTATGTACCTACAGACATACATACACATGAATATATGAATGTATCTATATATACACACACACACATTATCTGTATGTGTTCACTCACATACTTCAAATCAAATTCCTTGTATGTTTTCTCACATACTTGGCCAATATACGCGATTCTGATTCTGATTCCAATGACATTACGCAGCCATTCTAGGTATATATTGCTGTACCATACCCATTTCACCAGCAATTTAGTTTGTGTTACCACATTTTAGTCAAGAATGATCAAAAAATAAAAGTCCATTTTTTTCAGATTTTTGCAGCAAGAACTTCAAGGAGAAATGGTGGTAATTTTCTTTGATTTGCGTCAATTGACGCAGTCAGCCCTTCTAGTTTTAAAATGGTGCAGGTAATCTGGTCACTTCTTTTCTTTTCTCTCTTCTTGCTTATGTGTCATGTTTTTAACCACATCAAGTTCTGCTGATTTGTGTATACGTTTGTGCGACCACAGGGATAGCAAGTTGCTGTGCGTACCCAGAACAGCAGGCTTGTGTGTGATGTCGGTTCCATTCCCTCGCCCTCCTGAATCTGCCTTCGCTGTCCCCATCCTAAGTGGCCAGGGGCAGCCTCAGGTCAGATTGACTTCCTATAAAAATTTCAGTTGAGTCTGTCTTTTACAAATTGCATTTTCTACATTTTTCGCTCAAACATCTACACACATGGCATTAATATCAGATATTTGGCTTTTAACAGGTGTCTGTCAGAAATCATGAGTGAAAGTGCCTTAAAGCAAAATGATTTTATATTTAGTTTTAAACAGCACATAGACTGGCAGGTATAGGGTTGGAAGATCTGCTTAGGTGAAACACCATGTATTTGTGAGAACCATATATGTACAGTTTATACAATATTAGGACAAAATTAGCCCTGACTTTGCAAAGAACCTTTTACAAAAACTACATGTTTAGGGTTAAGCTTGGATTTTTTTATATTATCACTTATGATTCAAAATCCTAGCAAGGTATAAAAACAAACATATATCTGTGTGTGTGTGTGTGTGTGTTTGTGTGTGTGTGTGTGTGTGTGTGTGTGTGTGTGTGTGTGTATGTGTGTGTGTTTGTTTGTTTCCTGCTGCTTTCTGTTACGGAGAGGCTACTGCTGTCATTTCCCATACCCCTTTGCCAATACTCTCCTCTCTCATGCTTTACTTTAACGCACACACACACACACGCACACACACATGCACGCACGCACACACACACAGAGCTCTCTGACTGGCCTTGCTGGGTGACATGTCATCTCCTGCTCTCACTTGAGGCTAAAGTGAATCCCATAGAGACTGAGCCATATTGATCTATCTATTGAACTGTTCGCCTTCATTTATCCAGCTATCCATCCGTCTTCCTTTCTGCCTTTCTTCACATTCATTCATCTGACTCTCCCTGCACAGCTACACATCTCTGTCCTTTAATCAGCACGACAGGCACTAATTTTTGTGTGTGCATGCACTCATTTGATGTACTGTGGAAACGTGCCCAGATTTTTAACCTATGTTCAGCCGATTTTCGGCTGTTCTAATGTGATGTGATTGTGATTTTGTGGAGGACTTGTGCAAGCTTGTCTCCATGTATTACATAAATAGCAGGTACCCACCACCTGCCTTGGAATGTGCATCCTGGCATGTTAGAGTGTGTATGTGTGTGTGTGTGTGTGTGTGTGTGTGGGCAAGAGGAGAGGTCTGACATGCTGGTCCTGTACCATCTGCGCCCAGTCAGTGCTGTGGCATCCCTCCATTTGCAGGACTTTCTATAGCTGCTTATATAGCACTGTGCACTCACACTGCGGTCAAATGTGTAAATTGTGGTCACATTTTACATGCTGAAAATGTGACATTACGCCCATTAAACTCTGTATACTACATGATCATTTCTTTACTTTGTAGTTGCTGTTATAAAGTTTTAGTCAACTTTAGGAGCAGTAAAGTAAAAAAAGCAGTTCTGATTTCTGATGTTTCTTCCTGAAGTTGCTTTGCATCCATGCATGTACAAGTAGGAGACTTCTTCAATATGTTAGAAGCATAATGTTACACATTCTTCCTAATGAAAAACTTGGCCTACCTCTGAGAGAACAAATGATACAGATTTACAGCTAATTCAACTACCCAGTGGATTCTATAATTAGTATTTGTAAATGTGGCAAAATTATTGACTATGGTAACTGACCATATACTATAGATGTGCCACATGGTGAGTATGTCGAAAAATCAGCAGTGGTGTCAGACGAAACACAGATTTTAGATCAGCACTTGCTTATGAATGGTGTTTTGCCAAAATCCTTAATACTGGCATTCATTTGCATGATTAGAATGTCAGTGTTCTGTGTAATTGCCCCGCGTGATTAGACTGAAGAGGAATCGATGCGGACCGGAGGAGTCGCTGTCACTATTGACCTTCATGTGTGCTCAGTGCTGTCAGTGCCAGTGACATTTCAGCAACATGGCTCTCAGGGGAGAAACGCTAATCCAAATTACACCCCTGCCGTCTACCTGCACTTGTATAAAAAACTATGCATAAACAACTTCAGGATTCAGAAGATATACACAAGAAATGCTCTTTAAGATTTTCTTTTTAAGATGTGTTTGGTGTTCAAAAGTTAGTTATGTAGTTTTGCTCTGGGACATTATTCAAAAATATATATTTGAAATAATCCACATATGAAAACCGACTTAATTATAACATTATTAGCAGCTTCAGGAATTCTGCATTAATTATTACCAACATGACTGCAAACATCTGTCTGCTCTGAGCTTGGCCTGACCACGCTCACCTTACACCTCTTTGAACCCAGCTGCCTGTCCACTCTGCTCCTCCAACCTGTTCTCTGCCTTTTATCTCTCTCTCTCTCTCTGCTCCCTCATCCTCTCTTGCTCTTTCACTCTTTCTCTCTGTCTCTGTCTCTCTCTCTCTCTCTCTCTCTCTCTCTCTCTCTCTCTCTCTACCTGCCTCACTAACCCAGCCTCAGGGCACAGTGCCAAGCAGCAGGACTAAGCCAGTGCCCTCAGGGTATGGGCCATCTGCTAGCCATGCCAGCCCTGCTGGTGATCCCACCCGTGCAGAAGCTGACAGAATCCAGACACTCTCGCGCTTCGGCCCAGCGCAACAGCACTGCCCCCAGGGCCCAACAAGCACCACACCGGCCGGCAATGTCCACAGCTTCTGCACCTACAGGGCCAGGGATTACTGACTTTAATTTAGACATTAAAGCAGATTGCAGGTTCATACCAAATACTGAGACATCACAAGGGAGGGTGCAACTGTTTTTGAAAGTCAGTAAACAGGAAATGATCATTTTAATGAGTTTTTACTGTATTTTTGTTTGAACTAGATGGGTTGAAATAAAGTGAACAGACATCTGAAATAATTTGAGATGTGAAGAGGCAATGATACATATTGTAAAATATATTATATTTTATAATAATATATATATAATATATATAATATATTTTTTTTAGCTTAAGCGGTAGTACTTGACAGCGGGCTCATTTGCAGCACCCCATTTGAATCAAATTGATGTCCAGTTTTGTGATGTTTGAACCTTCACATTATGAGATTTTTATTTTTTTTGCATTGCTGTTATACACTGGGTGGTGCTACTCCACGAATCTACATGTGCTAGGGACATGCACACCCTAGAGGCCAACTTGTAATACAAATTTCTTATTTTTTGTTGAAACACCAAAAAGTGAGTTGATATCATCGGGGAAAATCAGAAATCCTGTGAATACTTACGTACACAGTTGTATGCAAAAGTCAGTCAAATGACACATTTTTTACACCTTTTCCACCTCATAGAATAAACTAAAACTTGGCATATTAATGAATGTCATTTCAACCCCTTAATCTTTTGGGTCTTGAAATAATAGGACCATTGTTTTGTCGTTATATCCAACCTCTTCTTCGGTTTCTTCGCTGACTGAGGGACTTGCAGATTTTACTGATATTTAATTGTTGATTTTTAGTATAATCGTGTTTTTCCTCCCTGTCCTCAAAACATTTTGTGCCACTGGCTGCCACACAGCCCAAAACCACAATAGATACACCCCTTGCTTTACACATGGCTAAGTGTTCTTTTATGTATATGAACCAGAACAGCCCAAACTTATATCTTGATGTCCCTGTATGTACAGTAGTCCTGAATGGGCTTTTCTGTGGACCATGTACAGATTTCTCCACCAGGATCACCTGAGGGGCAGCCAGTGTGGAATCACTGTTTCCTCTTCCTGGGACGGGACTGTGCCACTGTTTTCACACCAGGGTCTGCTTTGGTACTGGAGTACTATCCTTCTGACACTGGTACAGAAAAACAATATCTCTGATTACTAGACATATTCAGCCCTTTTCGTAGAAATGTGAAGATGATGTGTGGCAATCAAAATGAAAAGAAATTTACACAGCACAACTCAAGGCTCAGACTGAGATTTTCATTACATCTAATTTGACATTATTCTCATTTTATGCTTGAGAGTCTTTTTTATATATTTAAAATAAAATGTAGACATTCTCTATAACACTGTTACGTAAAAATTACTTCATCTATGGGTGACTTGAAAACACTCATAATTACAAGTGTATTACACTTATTTATTTATTTAAAATATGTTGTCTATTACAAAGCTATTATAAATCTATATTAAATACATCTATAATAAATGTAATCCTATTGTATTTTGCTATTGGAGAATTGTTGTCTGTTGCAGTAACTGTTTTTACACAGCTTATAATAATTCATATGAATGCATTTCTACTTCAGTGAATTTCACACCATGCATATATGCATATTGTTGTTGTATAGTTGCGAAATTGGTATGATGTAGAAAAAACTGAGATAGTGAATTTTCAACTCTATGTAAATGCAAAATCCAGTCATTGCAGCATGTGTTTAGTATGTGCCATTCTCAGGAGAGACAAGAGTAACAAAAAAATTCTGAACAAGATGGCCGAGGCTAAGGGCTACATGTAGCACGAAAATGTGTATATGATTAAAATATGTTTGGGTGTACATCAGCATGAACTGTTGTTACACTACTGAGACGAAAAGACCCCATGCAGATGATCATTTAAACACTTTTTTGCACTAACTAACTAGCTAACTGCTGACGTTATCTGATAGGCATGCTGAAGTTTGTGCTACCAGTAGCTATGTGACATGTTATAAAACCGGGAAGCAATTTAATTGTTGGAGAGTGCAATGTGTATGCCATTTCACTACCATCGATTGCTCGGCCTTACAAGCTACCAAACACACTAGCTGACTTGCTAGCTACTGTTTCTAGCTAGCTAGCTCACCAGGTTGCAGAGACTGGGCACTGACAGGCTACATCACCTCACCAGAAATACACTTGCTACACAGGTTAATGCTACACAGGTTGCTACACAGGTTTGCTGTCCAAAATTTGCAAGTGTTTCACTGCAGTGGAGGCCTAGCAATACAGTCAACTGCATGAGTGACACGTGACAAAGACCAATCAGGCTATTCTTGATCACAGTTTTTTCTTCCCTAGTAATGAATACTGTGAGCTGGCATGTGCAGAATCCTATAGCGTACTCGGCTCTGAATCTAGATCAACAGCTCTACAGCAGTCTGATTTCTGAGGAGGGCCAGAGAGGCTTGAGACTACAGGGCCTAAAGCTACAGGTACAACAATGTATTAGCAAGGGACCACAGATCAATCATTATTTACTCTATTTAGAGGACTTAACTAAGACTTAACATTTTTCTGTGATCATAAAGGCTAGTGGTGTGCTCACTCTGTCCACTGCAAAAGCAGTTGTCACAGTTTGTGCACCTGCAGTCTTGCAGTGAATATTGATGATATGTTAATATGTTGTGTTACCCAGGGTTGCTCACTCCAGACCACCACAAACACCGCAGCCTCCGTCAGCCTTGTGCTGCATCTCATTGGCTCAGAGGTGAGTGACCAAGAGTAATCTCCTCCAATCAAAGTGGAGTTGTTTTCTGCTTAATTCTCACTGTGGTTCTGAAACATGTGACAGGTGTTCACGTGTCCTTATTTCTTTTGTAGGCAGACAAAGGAAACAAGTCAGAAATGAGAGAAGCTTAATTAAATTTGTTAACCTGTTTAATTTTGGTTTATTATTTTGTATCGCTTTTTTTGGGAGCCTATTTTGTCTCGCGTTCTTTTTTGGCATGAAATTTCATTGTCAAGGTTATATCTGAGAGTGCGGCTATTTAAAAGAACAACATGCATGACAATGGACAGAAATATTTTTCTAGTAAGCTGATTTGCAAGAGCATGTGCTCCATTTACTGTATAACAGGATCTCTGCGCAGCATTATGTGATTACAAACTGACCTGGTGTGCTCACAAAATCATCTATATCCAGGCCTAGCACCTTGACAAGACTCTCTCTCTCTCTCTCTCTCTCTCTCTCTTTCTCTCGCTTTCTCTTTCTCTCTCTCTCTCTCTCTCTCACTCACTCACTCACACACACACAGACACACACACACACACACACACACACACACACACACATCCACGCATACAAAAACACTCACTCACACACACACACACACACACACACACACTCTCAGTCTCTGTTTGCTGTGACTAGCTCTATCACACTCACCCCCAACAAATGCCAGAAACCCAACTGTCCCTAAAGTCCCTGAAGATTTATGTTTTATTAGTGTGGCTTTATTACTGTAACCTGAATTCAAATATCTTAGTTCATTTTACTGGTAAAATCCTTGTTCTAAAACATCTTATTTTGATTACAACCTGAAGTCTGAATTTTATCTCTACTTTTGTCCATGTTTGTAGATTACAGTGTGTCAAACAATGTCAGAAACCACATACACTTGTCTATTTGAAATTACTTAACAGCTCAAGATGGTTTGAGGCTTGGTTCTTGTAAGACCACAAACGGTTTGCACCATGCTGATTGCTGGGGTATAAACTTCATGCATTAGCTACATTAGCCTTGAAAAAGTAAAGTAGCTTAGCAACAATTTTTAACAGTATGATTGTCGCTCTTCTCATCCTCATAGGCCTCCTTCAGTCTCACCGCTCTGGCTGAGTCTCCAAAGTCGATCTTGAGACGGCCCATGGCACGGATTATGGCAATGATGGACTGGATGGTGTTGCTGTAGACCACAGCCTTATACTGCTTACACTCCTCCTCTGAGTAACCTGCCTCGTGGATGATTCTAGGAGAGTGGAAGACAGGGAGAGACAGTGAGAAAGAGCGGTAGGATAACAGCATATTAAACCATCACTGTAACCCTCAGCATATTAAACAGCAAATGAAGAGATTAAGACTTAAGCAACTTACTTCATCTGCTTCACTATTGTACTCTTCCCA
This sequence comes from Hydrocynus forskahlii, assembly GCA_037974365.1. NCBI lineage: Eukaryota > Metazoa > Chordata > Actinopteri > Characiformes > Alestidae > Hydrocynus > Hydrocynus forskahlii. The sequence goes on along the minus strand of JBBPCX010000135.1, from coordinate 9,300,444 downwards.
GACTCCCCAGCACCTGAGTGAGAGACAGAGAGAGAGACTGTAATGTTTTATAATTGTATATTGTATATATTGTAATTATACTGAGAGAATCTTGTAATATTATTGGTGGAATATACAGTTGTTGTTTTTGTTTTTTTATCTAAATCACAATTACTCAGTGTTGTCTTGAGTTGTACTTGGAGAAGTTTACTAAAGATGAAATCTAATAACACAGAGCTCATAAATTTGCAATCTGGCCCTATAAAATCAAGTCTCAAGTCAATTAAAATCCCAACTCACTTGTCAGATCAGAATTACATGTTTTCCCCTAATCATTCTGCCATCAATTGTATGTATGTATGTGTGTGTGTGATTATGTACATAAATCTGTATGACATAAATATATAAATATCTGAATATATAACGTACAACAAATTTCAGCTCGGTTTAATATTTTTTTTTTGGTAAAAATAACTGACAACAACAAAACATAACCAAGTAACCAACCTGCATGATGCAGGTAAGCAATGAACCTTGCTCTGTGGCATATATAAAAAAGCTGAGCAGGCCCAGTTGACCTTTACTTTAGATCAAGACGACAGGAGGAAAACCTCCGACTTAGAAAGAGCTATTGGCAGGAGCTTCAGTTCCAAAGACTACTCGACTGTTTAGTGTGTCAGAAAGATTAGCAAATGAAGTGACACCTGTATTTAGATCTATAGAAAAGAAATCAATAAACAGGGTTGAAGGTTGTGGCTGAAAGGGCATATTCAGTGATACTCATGCATTAGTGTGATATATAAGCAAAAACAGAGGAGCAGCTGTCCCTCAAGTGACTGACAAGGTCAAGATAGGACGTGTCCAGACTGTGTCAGCAACAACAGTACAACCACAACTACACAGAGAGGAGTAATACAGCAGAGCTGCAGGCCATAAAATCCCCATTACAAAGACAAATGCACATTTGAGAGTTCAGTCGTGCAAAGCCCAGAAGCACTACAGAGATGTGGAAAACAGTGATCTGGTCAGGGAAGTCATCCTTCGCTGTGTTCTACACAAGTGGTGTACACCAAGACAACCTCACAGTCTTGACCACTACAGTAAGAGGTACAGGAGGTCTGTTATGTTGTAAGGGGCACTTTGCTGCTATGGTCACCACAAATTAATACAAAGTTATTCCAACTGATCACCGTTATCCTGATAGGAGTGGACTCTTCCAGGATGACAATGGCCCCCCTTCTATATGGCGTAAGGGGTCACTGAATGGTTTGATGACTATTAAAATGATGAAAATCATCTGCTATGCCATTGCAGTCGCTTGCAGCCACCCGATTGTCACCCAACCAGACACCTCCGAGAGATTTTGGACTGATGATTTTTCCACACGGCAAGCAGCAGTCGTGCGTCTCTTGTTCATTTTCTTATGTCCCAGGGATATGTCACATGTCCACCCGCTTTTGAGTTGCGAAGCGATGACCGTGCTCCCATTAGCCAATGAAATCACAGGGAAAAATGGATGAGTGCCTTGTCCTTATCTTGGTCACTTTTTGCTTTCAATGTTTATTTTTATTCCCATTTTTGTGTTTACAGTAGCAGAGTCTACAGTGGAAAAGCTCTAGCTGAGGTAGCGTTGCAGTCACCGTGGTTACCACGCGACGCAAGTGTTTTCCTACCTTCTATGAAAAGCTGCGCTAAGTTCTGACCTTTTGTACAGGAAGGGCGGGGAGCAATTTGACGCTTGCCATGTAAAAAGCTCTTTAGAGAGCACTCTCCACCGATTGAGGGAATATCTTTAGGAAGGGTGATTTTGGATCCCCAGTACGGTTCCAGACTCTTGTAGAACCCACGCCAAACCTCAGCACAGCTCCTCTGTCTGCTCGTGCTTGCCACTTACTAAGATACTTTATCCTTTAACGTGGCTGCTTACACAGCATGTCATAATTACACTGCATAATATGTGTGCATGTTCTATTATTTCTTCATTAGTGGAAGTACATTATCACCCGTCATCAACAGCAGCAAAGACAGAGAGAGAGAGAGAGAGAAAGAGAGAGAGAGAGAGAGAGAGAGAGAGAGAGAGAAAGAGAGAGAGAGGCATAAATACAATGAAGTATAAGCTATACTGCCGCCAGTCTCAGGACATATCTAGAGGACATATCTAGAGGTTTGCTTGAGAAACTAATCACAAGGTCAGGAGATAAAACCATAAGTGCATGAACACAGTGTTTTGTGGTTGAAAAACATGTCAGGAATTCTTAGAGTCAGAAGAGCCAGAACTCCCTGCAGACTCTCTCTCTCTGAGAATATTCTAACCATCATGTTCTTTTCTTCCAACAAAGACAGATATTTGATGCTCAAATACATTGTGTGTGTGTGTGTGTGTGTGTGTGTGTGAGGCTAAATTGATCTCTCGAGCTCTCTTTGTTGCTTTGTCTGTGCAAATGAACAGTGC